>JAINUT010002037.1:0-29781 GCA_020205555.1 Panax stipuleanatus | reverse complement strand
ACAAAAATCATTTAAGTAATCAAAATCACAAGTTTTAAAACCAAATTTTGCTATTTTCACAAAAACTCATACTTTTCACAAAATAATTCACCATAAATCCAATTCTCAACCAATTAAATTCATAATTAATGTATTATCTTTGTTATTAAGCTAGTATCATGAACAACTCCCAATTGAATTTAACACATGATAAATCCTCAATTTTCATTTAAAATTCAACCAAAACACATAAACCATAAGAATACAAATTCTCCATTAAAATTTTATTTTTACAATACTTTAATTCTGAAAATCATTTATAGTATACATGGAAGAGATTACAACATCTATCAATTCATTCATCATGTAATTAGCCAATCATCAACCATTAAATTCTAATTATTTAAGAAATTCAAGAAACACAAGAACTAGAACAAGAGGTGGATTACTACCTAATTCCCCTTTGATTCTCAAGAATCACTGACCTCCTCTCAATTTTCTTGTAAAAGTCAAAGAGTGTTTACTCTCTGTATTTCTCTCTTCTTGTTCTTCTTCTAAGTAACGTAGTATTATAAAATAAACTGATAGGCATATATATTATATATATAATACAGAATCTATATATCAATGTAGGTATAAATACCCATTAACACCATAATATATAAGTTGTAACCTTTGGAATTTTAAAAAAAACCTTAAGGCTTGCATGGCAAACACATTCTTTTAAAATAGGTTTTAATAGTTAAGCCCCGTTGCGCAAAACAGATTTAAAACAATACAACGCTTGTTTGGGAAAATGGTTTTAACACTTTTAATACTTTTAACACATAATCTTAATGTTACATTTAATTAATAAATCTACACTATAATTAATTAATTAAAAGCTAACATCAATTAATCACCAATTATAATTACTCGCTAATTATAATTTCATGTAACACTCATCATAAACTCATCATAATTTAATTATCTCAATTAAATTAGAACTATAACATAAAATCATTACATCAATTAAATAAAATATTAAATATTTAATTAATTAATATATTATACTTAATTACATTCCTCCACATAATCACATAATTATTTATTTTAACTCAATAAATTTTTATTTAATCATTATATATTCTCTTCACATCAATTCACATATTTCACAACATATGACATGCTATACACATATTCACACTCAAAACATCTCATAAATAAGAATTTTATTTATTAAATTCTCATTTATAAATTCTTAAAAATCCGGGATGTCACAGGGTAGATGTATATTTATTAGATAGTGAACACAAATCGTGTGGAAACGAGAGTACCCGGATTTGGTGGTGTCACACCAAGTGCATAGGCGCTAGCTATAAGAAAAGAAAATCTGACTTTTCCAACATTTTGATTTTTGACCCTTTTTGATTCAATATTCTATAACTTGTTCATTTTATATCCAAATGAGTTTAAACCACTTCCATTATCTCATAAACTTACATATCTTCACTATATGATATCTTGCACAATTTTCAAAAATATTATTTAATTAAATTTAGTGCTTTTCCATGCCTAGGGTTTGCATATCGACATGTTTTACGGAAAGTTCCGCTACGGGTTCGTTTTATGTCTGATTACTAAGATTCCATTTGGGTTATGTTCTTATTTCATAGCAGGTTCAACATAACATTATTGGATTATATGTAAGGCTTATCTATGTTATGACTCATAACAACATAGTAGTGTTATAACTAGGTTTCAAGCTAGCATGCACTTATCTACACTAACTAAACTTGCAAAAGTATAAAAGTGAAGTTAATGATGTTCCTACCTCTTGATGGCTTTCTTCCTCTTAGCTAAGAATCTTGAGTAGGCCTCCACCTGTTTCCTTCTTGCTTTACTGCTCCACCAACAAGCAAGAGCTTGTCTAGGTCTCTTTTTCTCAACTTTCTCTAGCTTTTTATATTTCTACACTTAGCAAATGAAATAGCAAACTCTAAACACCAATCAAGGCCTCATTTATAGACAAGCTATTACCCTCCTATGGGCATTGCACAAAGGGAAAAGAAGGGAGTTGATGACTAACTTCACCAACTACTACTATTCATACCCTTAGCCATTGGGCTAATCATCATTGCTATCACATTGGCTAACTTGTGAGCCTTTATATGTGAGCCCCGAAATTTGGCCTATTTTCACACCCGAATTCCGTACGTTACGGTACTTCTCATTCCATACGTACATCATTATATCCTGAAGATACATGATATATCATTCCATTCCCAGGTTCTATTACCTTAAATATTCATTCATTAAAATAATGGTAATTACATTATTCTTATCACATTACAATCGTGACTTAACTAGTCATCGTATCTATAGAATAGTTTTAACTAACTATTCTACAAGTCTTGGCTTGATCTTCTCGCTTGTTGTTCTAACATGAACAGTACTTCATCTTGTGACGCTAATGGTATTCGCAACCATTGCATCTCATCATAGCAGGACATCGATCATCATGATCTTTATCAGGTCCTTTAACATTACTACTGTCGTTCGCTGAAAATGTGTTATTTCAAGCAAGTGTGAGCATTCAATTGCTCAGCAAGTCATAGCAGTTGAATATTAACAACTTAAATCAACATTATTTAAGTCTTCGATAACCGAACAATGGTTATGAAGTAGCTCGAATAATAGGAATACGTTCTAATTCCTATCATTTTAAAACATACATTACATATACTTGACATACTTTCATTTTACCCATTCATATACATTGTCTGTCTAGAATCATTAGCACATACTTAACGATATTGGTTCATGAATAACCGAACTTCCTAACATGAAACAGTTCAATCATAGAACAGTTTATTCATAGAAACACCGAAGTGTTAACACTGTGGCACAAGGCCTCATACATACTATACTTTGTATAAATATCACACATTTGCACATACGAAATACTTCCTCATGTTCAACATCTGAGGAAGTTAAGAAACTAGCATTCACCATAAAGGATGAAGGTAGTTTAGAAATTTCCTTAGCGCTGTATACTGCTTATGCTATTCCGTTTATCGTATCCCTATAAAACACATAAGGAATAACACAAATCCATAGTCATATACTGACTTAAGCATATTTTAAACTTCTTTTTACTTCTTATGGTTCGCGTCTTGTAATCTACGTCTACGCGACCAACTTCAATATTCATTGCTTCTATTCTTTAATAACATTTTACTTATCACACATCGAGTCTCTAACAGTAGTCACATATAGTATTGAGTGGTTTTCCACAAACAACCAACAAACTAGTTTCTGTCTCGTCCTACACTGTCTTCACAGTGAGTTAGATCGGTTTCTAGTTCGTATATACCGTCGCTCTCCGACGAAATTGTTTAGCTCGATACTATATCTCGACCATTATAGACTACGATAGCATTACATTTTAGACTTAACTTATTCGAACCATTATAACCTTAATGTTCGTTAAGTTACTCTTCATTACATTCTTACCAGTCTGGTCCATATGATTCAGAACGTATTCACGTTATTACCATTACCTCGCTTCTCAATGATAAACGTTATTCGTCATTCTCTTATTACCATTAATTACGGCTTATTACATCTTACTATGCCAACATTCATTAACTTCTAAGTCATACAACCAATGTATACTTAGAACGTTCACTCAACGCCGATACGATTCACGAGAATCGTTCAGTATCCTGCGTTCATTCTACTCATATCTACTTCTCATTCACCTTTACTTAAGGTTTCAATCACTTGTTTAAGTGTTACATTAAGTGAATTATATGTTCACTATCGTTCTGTACATGTTCCCCAAGTGTTGAGCATTAAAAAGCTCTTCAATGGCTTTTCCCCAGCACCGGTGCTGCGGCGCCATCATTTACTCTCTACACCAGCGCTGCGGTGCTGTGGCGCTGTGGCGCCAGCTCTTAAGGCATGGGCGGCGCTACGGCGCCAGCCCTGTTCCATTGGAAATATTTTCCAAGTTTTCAAATTCTGAAATTCCCGAGCTCATAACGCGATCGTTACAACTCGAAATTGGTTCGTTCCAAAGCCAATAGTTCACATATAACATGTTTTATGAGTCCATCTAGTTGGAATTCATTTCTGAATCCGTTGGCGGAAAATTGACCATTTCGTCCATTTTTACGTTTTCGTTAAACGTTCGTGAACGTTCAACGCTCGTTTCTTCATTTTAACACCGAATTTGTTCGTTCTTACTCTCGCAAGTCCTGTTTACTTAATTACACGTGTTGTAATTGAAAACCATCATTTTTGAATCACACGACGACTTTTGACTTTTATTCCGGAAAATTTATGATTCGACGATTAACGTCCAATCGCATAACTTTGTCGAATATTTGTTTCTCGATATTTTTCCGTCAAACCAAATGGAATCAATCCATTGGTTATTCATCCATGATTCTAAACATATTAAACATCTATGTTTTAATGATTTTACTTCGTTGAGTTCATTAACCATTTCATTACGATTTTAACTATATTCTTCCTTAACTTCTTAACCATTTCATTATGGTTTCACTTGTTCTTGATTATTAATGCTTGCAACTCAATTTTAAATATAAGATGAAAATGACCACTAATTGTTTAAGTCGTGAATATCATAGCAGAAAACCTTAAAAACAATATCCTTATGATATATAAAATGCCAAAAATATATAACTATTATCTATTAAAAAAATATTTTTATAAATTTATTTAAAAATAAAAATAACATAACAAAAAATTAATACTATTATCTCAAACTAACCCGTGCCTCGCACAGGTTGTCAAACTCGTTCCAGCAATATTAAAACTAGTTAAAATTTAGTGCTTTTAAAGTGTGTTTGCATTCAAATTTTAAAACTTATCAAAATATTTCTCAGAAATTATTTTAAAAGTTATTAATCAACTTTATTTTTGGCGTGTAATATAAAAAAATTCTTAATTATCCTATTAACAAAATTATTTAATCTTAGTATACCTTCAACCAAACATAGCTTCTTATGAAAAATCAAGAAGTAAATATCATTTTTATTCAATATTTTCCTAAGTAATTAAACAAGACAAGGAAATTTTGGATTGGAACAAAAAAAGTCCAAAGGACGGCACAGTAGGAAGAATAAATTAAATTGTTGGAGCTAATTAGCCAACAAAACACAGGTAATTATTTGTTACTCCATTTGACAATCTAAGGCATAAAATTAATCATTCAAATCCCAATTTCTGATCACTTCGAAAATGACAATAAGAATTAAAATAAACGAATTTGAAACCCCACAAAATGTAAATATATCTACGTGTCCGTGCTATATTCAGCATTAATTAATATATAATAACAACATAAATAACAAAAAGAAATATTTTAAATATTATTGTAGGTACATACAAAAAGAATCATTGTTGGGACGGTCAATATATAGACCACATGTGTGAAAATAGTATTATAAGAATATTATAATTTTAAATTCTTAATGGTCTCTCAATTTTATATAAGGTTAAATACCTCCTGCGAAAGACGTCTTATTCTTTGTTATAAATTTTAATAATATTAAGATTTGCATTGAATTCGCATCAATACCAACTTAAAATATTTTATTTAAAAAAAAAATTAAAATATTTAAAATTTGTCTCATACTTCTATTTAAGATGTACTAAAATGTAACAAGGCCTTAGGAGGAGTTAGTCTACAACGGTAGTATTTATAATACGTATACGTTGTTTTTCTAATTCATTATCAGATAAACACTTAGAAATATCAGAAAAAATTCAGAGAGAAAAAGAGGAGGAGATTGAGAGAAATTGAGAAAGGAAGAACTGAGAGATCATTGTGTTGTTAACTTGATTTATCTTCACTACTAAAGGGTAATTCTTCTTTTAAGTTTTCAAAATTAAGATGTCTTAAATACGTACTTTTAAGTTTTCTGTGAAATTGGATTTCCCAATTGGGTTACGATATAATTTTATCTATATGGGTATGATGATAACATGTTTTATAATATATAATCATGATTTAAAAGGATCAATTTTATTTAAGATGGCCTTAATTGGGTTTTTGGAAATCACAGAGTTTATTTAAACATATGTTCAAATTTTCTCTGTTAAGAATTATTTTAGAAAATTAAACCAATATATGTTGATATATGTAATCATATATGTTGATATTATGTGTAGAATCATGTAGGTATGATTTACACTGATCACACCAAGAAATTTTGTTAAGAATTGGATTTTTCAAAAATACAGAGTGTTGAATATGGGTTAATAACCTATATGGGTGAAATACATGTTGTAATCATAGTTTTGATTAAAATTGACGTTTGATTATAAGTGTATATGTTTAAACAAAGAGAATGGAATTAAAATGAACGGATTCGGTGTAGTAACGAATCCGTAATGTTAGATTTTATATTTTTCATTAAATTTTGTAAAATTTATGAAGAACAGTGAAATTGATGGTGTTAAATTATGTAATTATATGACTTGGAATGTTAAGAACATGTTATAAGTGATATATAATATTCTTGTGAAGTTTATACTTCATGAGTAACATTATAAATCAGTGTATTGGTGTAAAATTGGAGAAAATGGCCGAATTTTTGTGTTCTTTGTGAACTGGAAATTCTGCAAAAACGCAGCCGCCGGCCGCGCCGGGTGCAAGGCTAAACGGCGCGCGGCCGCGCCAGGCCTGAATTTTTGAAAAAAATTGCTAAATGTTAAAAATTTGTGAAATGTGTTTTGAGTCTAATGAACATGAACACATGTTGTATAAATATGATAAAATGGTGATATTAGTTTAATAATTTATGTTATGTGATTAATTAATAAATTAATTACATGACTTGAACTATTATTTATAAAGGTTAAATAATGTGTTATAAACATTAAGACATTATTTTAAATCTAATTAACATGAAGACATGTTATGTATGTAATGAGTTATTAATACAAGTTAATAACTTAAGTTACGTGATTAATTAGCAAGTTAATTAATCAACGTAAACCATTATTTGAAAACCTAATAATGAGTTTGAAGAATACTATTGTAAATCAATAATCATATCGAACTTGTGATTAATTGATATTGTGAATGTATTGATAGGTAAGAGTAATTAAAGAAGTGAGTAATAATTGTAGCTTGCGCACGAGGCAAGTTTTCTATCCCTAACTTACTATTATTGTTGGGCAAGTTTCCTAAACTAAACTCTTTAAATTGAGCAATTGCTATGCTTAATTACTATTGTTGAGCAAATTCTTACTCTTGAATATCCAAGTTTAGAATTTCACATGAGATGCCATGATTCTTTTAAAAGTATCATTTAGTGTACAATACTTATTCGATTGTATACCTTGAGAAGTTAATATTCAATTTAAATATCATTTATTGAGTTATCCAAACCAACTTTATTTGGTGCGGATTCTGATGTCAAACTGAGATAAACAACCCTAATATAGGGGATGAACATGCTTTAAGCGTTAAGATTGTTCACAGTATCAGTACAAGGATTGATCTTCCTAAGTACGAGAAGTAAGTCTAGTCTATGCCGGTTCAGGTTTAAGAAAGGTATATTTGAAAGATTCACGAATGACCCTCAGAAGTAATTTGATTCACGATTAATATTCTTGATTCAAAAGTTGAGAAGTAATTTGATTCACGATTAATATTCTTGATTCAAAAGTTGAGAAGTAATTTGATTCTCGATTAATATTTGATTCAAAAGTTGAGCTTTCTGTTATTCAGAATTCTTTTATCGCATGTTATTATTCTGTCACGTTTTTATACTTGCGGGCATTCGTGCTCACTCTTGCATAATAACATTGCAGCTAATAATGAGCGAAGTGATGTACCTTCTAGTAGCAAGGGCAAAGGAAAAGCTAACAAGTGTTAAAGACTTGTGTTGATGTTAAGAATGTTAAAGTTCAAGATTTAGTGTGATGACTTAAGACTTATTTATTTACGTTTCCGCAACAGAGATTTAAGGTTAAGTTTAACTTGGGATTTATGATGTATTATTATTTCAGATGATGTAATGATGATTTATTTATCTAATAAATGAATTTCATTATTTATGGGTAGATAGTTGTATGATATTGGAACAGTGAACACCAAATCCTGTGGAAATTAAGATACCGAATTTGGGGGTGTCACAAGTTGGTATCAAAGCCGTAGGTTATGAACCTTAGGTGGGGGAAAAACCTTAGGATAAGAGCCTTCGTGAAGATAGTATGACAACTCTGATTGAGTTCTAAGAAAGATAATAAAATTACCTTATGTGCTATGTGCTTATGTGTTCATACTTGTTAGGGTATTGATTAGCATCACGTAAAAACTAAGACTTAGAATTTTTTTTGTCATGATGTCAGATACTGGAGGAGCTAGTCAGCCCAAGGATGGTTTACCCTAGAGACTAGAGATGAGGAGCCCCAGGACCATACATATGTCTGGGAGTAGTTAGTATAGCCAGAGCCATCTCCTGTGATTCCAGACTTTGTTCAGGAGCATGAGCCAGAGATTGACTCAGAGGAGGACCCTGAGGAGGTCAAGATCCCGGCTGAGGCAGCTGAGGAGGAGGAAGAGGAAGACCCTGAAGAGGAAGAGGAGAGGAAGACCCTGAGGAGTTCCCACCAAACTCTGTCAGTGCTGATATGTATGATTTATTGTATGATCACAACGTAGAGTTACGAGATACAATTCAGGAGTTGACGGAGCAGTCAGTTGCTCAGGGTGGTGAGATTGAGACACTCCACACCCGTCTTGGCAATGTGGAGTGGGATTTGGTTCATGAGAAGGGCCAAACTGAGCAGAAAACAGAGGAGATAGAAAAGTTAAATAATGAGTTGAAAGAGAAATCTGAAAGACTTGCCATAGTGGAAGAAGCTTGGGTGAGAAATGCACGACGTGCAGATCTGGCAGAGGATGATGCCGCTGTGAAGAGAGTTAAGGTTGCAGAGACGTGCTACACATTTCTGAGGGCAATGGATGAGGCCCAGGACCGAGTTATGAGATATCTAATTCAGTTCGAGGGACTGCCTGGGTAGATGTTAGATCGCAGGACTATGTCCCGCATTATAGAGGAGGAGCGTAGTGAAGCTATCCGACTCCTTAGTAGGCCGTGATAGGACAATATAATATTGTTAATGTTTAAATAATCGTAAATAATATAAATTCCGATGTGATTATAAACAATGGAATATTGTGATAATATAAATCCTGTAGAAACTTTATTTCAGGATAGTTGATGTAAATGGCAGACTATCGTATTGTATTAAAAGCTTTTGGTTTTAATAAAATAATAAGTTTGTTCAAGATGATATGGGTTAAGTGAGTATGTTAAAATATTTAGCATTATGTGATACTCTTTGGAGTAGTTAATGTAAATTTTGATGTGATTAAAAACAAAGGAATATTTGAGAAACTAAATCCTAAAGATTCTTTATCTTGGGATAGTTGAAGTAACCGGCAGAGATGCTATAGTACTATGTTTAAAACTTTTGATTTAAATAGAATATCAAAGGTTATTTGAAAAGAAAAGAGTTAAAGTGATTATGTCAAATATTTGAGTTAAAGTTTAAGTATTTAAGAGATTGAATAAAGATCTAATGAGTGTATATTCTTAACAGAAATATGCCGCCAAGAAGGAGACAAAATCGTCGACAAGCCCAAGAAGGGTTAACCAATAACAATAACAACAATGATGCCAATGCGAACCCCGTTCAGCAGTTGGTAAATCTGTTGGTTGGAGCAATGAACAATCAGCCTCAAGCTCCACCGAACACCTCATTTAAAGACTTTAAGGCAGTGGGACCGCCAGATTTTAAGGGTTCCACGAACCCGATAGAAGCTCAAACTTAGGTTATGGAAATGGAGAAAATTTTTGAGGTCGCCCGAGTTAGGGAGGACCCGAAGACCGCCTACGCGACATTTATGTTAAAATCAGAAGCCAGCTACTGGTGGCAGGCAATAAGATCAGGGAAGGAGAAGGTGTAATAACCTGGGAAAGGTTTAAAGAAATGTTTTTCGAGATGTATTTCCCGACCAGCTCCCAGAATCAAATGGAGGTGCAGTTTCAGGAGTTGAAGCAGGGGAATATGTCTGTGCCCGACTACGCGGCAAAGTTTAACGAATTGTCTAGGTTTGCCCATATCAGGTGCATACTGACGAAAGAAAGGCTAGGCATTTTAAACAGGGACTGAAACCCTGTTGTATAGCAAGGTGTCAATGTTTCAATTGAACACTTTTGCTGGAGTTCTGGAGAAGGCCATTCTCGCTGAAGGTGGAAGCGAAGCGGTGTCTAAGTACAATCAGGATCAAAAGAATAAGAAGAATGATAGTGAAGGAAACAATAAGGCTAGTGGCAGTCACACAGGGGGAACTAATAATAATAAACGAAAATGGAATGACAACCCGTCGTCTATAAGTCAGCAAGGTAGTCAGAAGAAAAATTTAGAACCATGCCCAACCTGTGGGAAGACTCACTTGGGAGTCTGCATGAAAGGAAAAAGAGTTTGCTACAATTGTGGTCAGGAAGGCCACATAGCACCTAACTGCCCTAACCCTGAGAAGGGCGCCTGCTACACATAGTGGGTCAAGGGATCACTTGGCTAGAGACTGTCCAAAGAAGGCATCTGGAGGGGTAGGGTTTGGTGGACATAAGGGAAATAATAGTGGAAATCCTCTTACCATTACCGGACCGACTTCGACAAACCGAGCAACTGCAAGGACATTTAACATGACCGTACAAGACGCTGTGCAGTCTCGTGATGTGGTGTCAGGTATCATTCCGATCAATAAAGTCAATGCTTATGTTTTATTTAATTCGGGTGCTACTTGTTCATTTATATCCGATGACTTTGCAAAGAATTTAGAATTGCTTAAAGACGAATTAGAGATCCCTATGAACATAGAGATTGCGAATAAGGAAGTAATTCCTGTTAAATATATACACAAGAACTGTAGAGTGGATATTAAGGGTAACGTTATGAACGTAGATCTGATCCCGATTAAACTTGGGGAATTTGACGTTATCCTGGGAATGAATTGGCTATTCAATTATGGTGTCGTAATTGATTGCCAGAAGAAATGTATTAACCTTATGACTCCGTCAAAGGTTGTGTTTTATGGCAGTAACTCGCCTAGACAAGCGAGTTGTCTGATGATGATGCAGGCCAGGAAGTTTTTAAGACAAGGCTGTGTGGGGGTATTTAGCCTACATAGTCGACAGTCGTAAAGAGAATCCAAAGTTAGAAGAAATACCAGTCGTAAGAGACTTCGTGGATGTTTTCCCCGGATGATCTGCTAGGACTTCCGCCTGACAGGGAAGTAGACTTTGTAATCGATTTGGTGCCAGGAACAGCTTCAATATTGAAAGCACCGTACCGGATGGCTCCGGTAGAAATGAAGGAATTAATGGTACAGCTACAAGAGTTGTTGGACAAGAAATATATTCAACCGAGCGTATCCCGTGGGGAGCGCCGATATTATTTGTTAAGAAGAAGGATGGAACGATGCCACTCTGCATCGACTATAGAGAATTGAACAAGGTTACCATTAATAATAGGTATTCGTTGCCAAGGATTGATGATCTGTTTGATCAATTAAAAGGAGAAAGATATTTCTCGAAGATAGACATGAGAAGTGGTTATCATCAGCTGAAGGTGAGGCCTGAAGATGTCCCAAAGACAGCATTTAGGACACGATATGGTCACTATGAATTTTTGGTTATGTCATTTGGTCTAACGAATGCGCCTGCAGCATTTATGGGCCTAATGAATGGAGTGTTCAAGCCCTTTTTGGACAAATTCATAGTGGTTTTATCGATGATATATTGGTATATTCTAAGACCAAGGAAGAGCATGTTGAACATTTGAAGTTAACATTGGAAGTGTTGAGAAGAGAAAAGTTGTACGCCAAGTTCTCAAAGTGTGAATTTTGGATTGAAAGGGTGCATTTTCTCGGACATGTGATTAATAAGGACGGAATTTCGGTGGATCCCTCCAAAGTCGAAGCGGTGATGAATTAGGATCAGTCGAAAACACCGTCGGAAGTTAGAATTTTTCTTGGATTAACTGATTACTATAGAAGATTTATTTAGGATTTTTCCAAGATCGCCACTCCACTAACGAATTTGACTAGGAAAGTTGTAAAATTCGTTTGGACGGAGAAGTGTGAGAAAAGTTTTCAAGAGCTTAAGAGAAGGTTGAGTACAGCACCTGTGTTGTCCCTACCGGATGATACAGGATACTTTGTGGTATATAGTGATGCGTCGCATAAAGGGCTAGGCTGTGTGCTTATGCAAAACGGCAGAGTCATTGCGTATGCGTCACGACAGTTGAAAGATTATGAGAAGGGATATCCAACCCACGATTTGGAATTAGCTGCGGTGGTATTTGCTTTAAAGATTTGGAGACACTATCTCTATGGGGAGAAGTGTGAAATATATATAGACCATAAGAGTCTGAAGTATATTTTCACACAGAAAGACTTGAATATGCGGCAAAGAAGGTGGCTGGAGTTAATAAAGGATTATGATTGTGATATCTTATACCACCCGGGAAAAGCGAATGTTGTAGCCGACGCCTTAAGCAGAAAGGGTCGGAAGAAGTTGATGATGCTGACAGCACAGGAAGAGTTGATTTCAGCGATAGAGAAGCTGGAATTGGAAGTAGGATGTTCAATGGAGATTGATGAGAAACTGTTTCAGATGCAAGCAGGAACAACTTTATTGGATAAGGTTAAAGAAGCTCAAATTATGGATAAGGAATGTGAGGAAGTAAAGAAAAAGATATCTGAAGGGACTGAACTTAGATTTAAAGTGGATAGTGAAGGATTGTTGAGGTTTGAAAATAGAGTTTGGGTACCGCCAGTACCAAAAATTAAGGAGGACATTCTGAGCGAGGCTCATAGTTCGAGGTATTCCATTCATCCCGGAAGTACCAAGATGTATCAAGATTTACGACAACACTTTTGGTGGCCAAATATGAAGAGGGAAGCTGTCGATTGTGTTGCTAAGTGTCTGACTTGCCAAAGGGTCAAGGCAGAACATCAGAGACCAAGTGGTTTACTACAACCTCTAGAGATCCTAGAATGAAAATGGGAACATATTACAATGGATTTTGTTGTTGGCCTTCCTACGACCCAGAAAGGCTACGACGCAGTATGGGTTATCGTCGATCGATTAACGAAATCCGCACACTTCCTTCCGATCAGAATTAGATTTAACTTAGAACAATTGGCAAAGTTATACGTGAAAGAGATTGTTTCGAGGCACGGAGTGCCAGTATCAATTGTTTCTGACCGAGATCCGCGCTTTACATCGAATTTCTGGAAAAGACTGCAAGAATACATGGGAACACAGTTGAGGATGAGTACTGCCTATCACCCTCAGACTGACGGGAAAAGTGAAAGAACGATCCTAACATTAGAGGATATGATGAGGGCATGTATCATGGATTTTAATGGCAATTGGGATGATCATTTACCGCTTGTAGAATTCGGTTATAATAATAGTTACCACGCTAGTATTGGTATGCCGCCTTACGAAGCGTTGTACGGTAGAAAGTGCAGAACTCCACTGTACTGGGATGAAGTTGGCGAAAGACAATTGCTAGGACCAGAGTTAGTCCAACAAACGGCAGAGATAGTTAAAGTAATTCGGACAAGATTAGTAGTGGCTCAGGATAGGCAGAAGAAATACGTCGATCCACACCGCAAGAATGAAGAGTTTGAATCGGGTAGCTTTGTATTTTTGAAGGTCTCTCCTTGGAAGGGAAAGATCAGATTTGGTAAGAAGGGAAAATTGAGCCTGAGGTTCATTGGACCCTTTGAGATATTACGACGAATTGGAGAAGTAGCCTATAAGGTAGCTTTACCTCCGGCACTGGAACATGTCCACAACGTTTTCCATGTGTCGGTATTACGACGTTATAAACCCGATTACAAACATGTGATAGAATATGAACCCCTACAATTTGAGAAAGATTTACCCTACGAATAAGTTCCTGTTCAGATTGTTGACAGGAAAGAGCTAGTTCTCAGGAACAAAGTAATACCTTCTGTTAAGGTAATTTGGAGGAACCACAACGCTGAAGAAGCTACGTGGGAAATCGAAGAGAATATGATAAAGAATTATCCCCACTTATTTTCTTGAATAGGTGAACGCGATTCTGGGGACAGAATCTTTGTAAGGGGGGAGAATGTGACGAAAGACGAAATTATTAATCGAACAGTGATTCTGAGGACAGAATCCTTTTAAGGGGGGAAAGATGTGACGAACGAGAATTTTATAAAGATATTTGAATATTTATTGAAATAAATAAATATTTTTAATGATTTAATTATTGAGTTAAATAATTAATTCATGAATTTGTGGAAGATTAATTTAATTATGTGTGTTACATTAATTAAATTAATGTGTAGTAATTTAATAGTTCAAGGTATATATTTAATTGAGTTTATTTGATTAATTAAATTAATAAAATAAGCATATGTTACTTTCGTTAATTTAATAATTAATTAATTAATTGACATAATTAATAAATAAAAATATTAATTATGTGACAATGTGATTTAATGTGAATTATCTTATTTTATTTAATTAATTTAAATAAAATTAATTAATCAATAAGTAAGGTGACAATTAACTATATAGTAAACCAGTTAATTAAAATAAATGGAAAAAGAATAAGGAAACAAGCCAAACAAGGCCTTAGGAGGAGTTAGTCTACAACGGTAGTATTTATAATACGTATACGTTGTTTTTCTAATCCATTATCATAGAAACACTTAGAAATATCAGAAAAAATTCAGAGAGAAAAAGAGGAAGAGATTGAGAGAAATTGAGAAAGGAAGAACTGAGAGATCATTGTGTTGTTAACTTTGATTTATCTTCACTACTAAAGGATAATTCTTCTATTAAGTTTTCAAAATTAAGATTTCTTAAATACGTACTTTTAAGTTTTCTGTGAAATTGAGTTTCTCAATTGAGTTACGATATAATTTTATCTATATGGGTATGTGATGATAACGTGTTTTATAATATATAATCATGATTTAAAAGGATCAATTTTATTTAAGATGGTCTTAATTGGGTTTTTGGAAATCACAGAGTTTATTTAAACATATGTTCAAATTTTCTCTTTTAAGATTTTTTTTGGAAAATTAAACCAAGATATGTTTATATATATAATCATATATGTTGATATTATGTGTAGAATCATGTAGGTATGATTTACACTGATCACACCAAGAAATTTTGTTAAGAATTGGATTTTTCAAAAATACAGAGTGTTGAATATGGGTTAATAACCCATATGGGTGAAATACATGTTGTAATCATATGTTTTGATTAAAATTGACGTTTGATTATAAGTGTATATGTTTAAACAAAGAGAATGGAATTAAAATGAACGGATTTGGTATAGTAACGAATCCGTAATGTTAGATTTTATATTTTTCATTAAAGTTTGTAAAATTTATGAAGAACAGTGAAATTGATGGTGTTAAATTATGTAATTATATGACTTGGAATGTTAAGAACATGTTATAAGTGATATATAATGTTCTTGTGAAGTTTATACTTCATGAGTAACATTATAAATCAGTGTATTGGTGTAAAATTGGAGAAAATGGCCGAATTTCTGTGTTCTTCGTGAACTGGAAATTCTGGAAAAACGCAGCCGCGCGGCCACGCCGGGTGCAAGGCTAAACGGCGCGCGGCCTGCGCTATGCCTGAATTTTTGAAAAAAATTGCTAAATGTTGGAAATTTGTGAAATGTGTTTTGAGTCTAATGAACATGAACACATGTTGTATAAATATGATAAAATGGTGATATGAGTTTAATAATTTATGTTATGTGATTAATTAATAAATTAATTACATGACTTGAACTATTATTTATAAAGGTTAAATAATGTGTTATAAACATTAAGACATTATTTTAAATCTAATTAACATGAAGACATGTTATGTATGTAATGAGTTATTAATACAAGTTAATAACTTAAGTTACGTGATTAATTAACAAGTTAATTAATCAACGTAAACCATTATTTGAAAACCTAATAATGAGTTTGAAGAATAATATTGTAAATCAATATCATATCGAACTTGTGATTAATTGATATTGTGAATGTATTGATAGGTAAGAGTAATTAAAGAAGTGAGTAATAATTGTAGCTTGCGCACGAGGCAAGTTTTCTATCCCTAACTTACTATTATTGTTGGGCAAGTTTCCTAAACTAAACTCTTTAAATTGAGCAATTGCTATGCTTAATTACTATTGTTGAGCAAATTCTTACTCTTGAATATCCAAGTTTAGAATTTCACATGAGATGCCATGATTCTTTTAAAAGTATCATTTTAGTGTACAATACTTATTCGATTGTATACCTTGAGAAGTTAATATTCAATTTAAATATCATTTATTGAGTTATCTAAACCAACTTTATTTGGTGCGGATTCTGATGTCAAACTAAGATGAACAACCCTAATATAGGGGATTAATGAAGATGCTTTAAGCGTTAAGATAGTGTGCACAGTATCAGTACAAAGGGTTGATCTCCTTAAGTATGAGTAGTAAAGTCTATAGTCTTATGACTGTTAAAGGTTTGAAAGGTTAATATACTTGACAACCTAAGACTCGGTTCAAGGTCTTAATGACCCTCAGAAGTAATTTGATTCACGATTAATATTCTTGATTCAAAAGTTGAGAAGTAATTTGATTCTTGATTAATATTATTGATTCAAAAGTTGAGCTTTCTGTTATTCAGAATTCTTTTATTCGCATATTATTATTCTGTCATGTTTTTATACTTGCGGCATTCGTGCTCACTCTTGCATAATAACATTGCAGCTAATAATGAACGAAGTGATGTACGTTCTAGTAGCAAGGACAAAGGAAAAGCTAACAAGTGTTGAAGACTTGTGTTGATGTTAAGAATGTTAAAGTTAAAGATTTATGTGTGATGACTTAAGACTTATTTATTTACGTTTTCGCAACAGAGATTTAAGGTTAAGTTTAACTTGGGATTTATGATGTATTATTATTTCAGATGATGTAAGATGATGATTGATGATGATTTATTTATCTAATAAATGAATTTCATTATTTATGGGTAGATAGTTGTATGATATTGGAACAGTGAACACCAAATCCTGTGGAAATTAAGATACCGAATTTGGGGGTGTCACAGTATTGATCAATACATGACATATCGGGGCTGATCACCCTACTTGTCGGTAAGACCAGAGCGGTTTGCAGATGAATTTCTGTTTAAACCTTTTCGAAAATGAAAAATAAAAGTTCATGGTCTATTGACCGCTCAGCATTTATAGTCACTACGTCGTTTCAAAATTTTAAACGATTTGATATGTTATTATGAATTGTTTCAAATGACTTCACAACTGTTGATTCGTTGTAGAAGTAGTCGTCAAATAAAAAATAATTACTTCTTTCAGCTAATGTTTATTAACTGCTATTACTTGCTGAGCAATTGAATGCTCATTCTTGCTTTAAATTAAATGTTTTTAGCTAAATGTGATCAACCAGAAGGCTCTGGCAAAAACAAAGGGAAAGGAAAGCTGAAGGAATAAGTTTTATGGTATCTTGTGTAATAGTTAGACTTTATTAAGACAATAATATTTATTATCTATCATGTAATGAAATAGTTTAAAGGTCGTGTACCTGGGATTAGACAACTCTGATATGTATATTAAGTTTGTTAATTATATTATTCCGCTCAAAGAAATGGTATCGTGTAGCACCATGTTCGGGTTTTAAGTACTCGGATTTGGGGGCGTCACAAGTTAGTATCAGATCTTTAGGTTAGAAACCTTAGTTGGGGATACCTTAGGCTATAACCTTAAGCTAGATAGAAGCGTTGAAAAACAAATAACTCAAATAGAGTTTAAAGGAGAAGGATTAAGGAAATTCATCATAAAATAAGATAAAAAGCTAACTTATATAAAACTATTATTTGTTGTGTGTATATAATATGTATTTTGTACTAATCAAGACAATTTGTGTATAGATGTCAGGAAGGAAAGGATTAGAAGACTCTCATATCATAAAGAAGGAGCAAATCACTCCGCCTGAAAGCAACCAAGATGAGGTAATCATTTTGGAAAACATAGAACCAGAACCAGAAATGGTGTTATTGACAGATAGTGATTCGGACACGGAAGTTGGAGCTGACCAGGCATCAATAAAAGTACAGAATTTAAAGAATAAGTTGTTATGTTTGGAAAGGTTGTTGGAAATGGAAAGGCTATTAAATTATGACGACCCCAAATCCGGGTCTCTCAAACACCTCGGATCCGGTCCGCCACAATACATCTATCGCGGAACTATACATCTTTTATTCAAAACTTAATGAATAAATTTCACTTATTATAATATAGAAATATAATTTCTATTCATATCCAAGATCTTGCATGATGACCCTAAACCTTTTATAAGTTTTTAAATCTCGGTCATATACCATCTCTGTCTATACATCACAGTTGATGTTACAAAATGCGGAATAACTAAAACTTTTCTATCTCCTTGAATAAAATCTTTCATTGAGTTCATACTCTTAAACCAATTACAAAACCTTGAATCAATTATAAAATATGATTCACTGTGTTTGAATTACTGTGTAAGCGTATACATCACAGTTCGAAACCCCTATGTGTTACATAACACAACTTTACAATATAAACATGTATAAAACATTGTAATCTATTATCGCATACATATTCTAGAACTTCAACATGGTTCAAGAACATATATTTAAATAAACTGAAATCTTTATCATGAGTCCTTAACCTGTAAGAGTGAGCTCGACATCTCAGCAATTCTAACAGTTTTCATGCATCACATAGCATATAATTTTATACTCAGTTCATGCATTCATAAACAATTAATAGTTACTACGCATATTACTTCTCACATAACAAGCATATTATCACATATCAACTTTCAATCTCATACATATCTCATATATAGTTCATATATAAGTTAACATTATCATGGCATAATATAATTCATCTAACAGTTATTGAATTCATATATCAAATAAGAACTGAAAGACTTGCCTGATGCGTAGTTTAACAACTACGACTTAACTGCTTAAAGGTATTTGCGCTTTATGTATTCCTATACAATCATAAAATTATAGACTCATACATATCAGTTATACGCAACCATACATTCTCCATATAATAATAATTGATTGCATTGTTGTCTAACTTGGTTCTTAGAACCTTTGTTTTACTGCCTCATCGTATTCTTAGAATAACCATGTACGTATAGGTATACCTTAACCATACATACTTACTATCATCCTTCATATACATGTATCACACACTTAACTAAATGTATTCGACATATAGTTAGAACTTATATGATCCTTATCATTCATACGTTTCTCAAACCTTAACGAAATTATAGTTTCCGAGTTTTATATAACCATTGTACAAATCAACACTTAAACAACATTAAGATTCTGTTTATAACTCAGAAGTAATAATGTAAATATGATACTATGTTCATCACATATATATGTATGGTGCCGTACTAACTCACAAATACCTTTACCATATACGCACAACTAGCATCGATAATCGCTTTAAAACATATCTAATTCATGCTTAACTAAATTTTATAGTGTCTAGTAAGATGTGTGCACATACATGATATTTAAAAGCACTAGCATGTATGCTCAAACATATTAGAACACTAATACACTATGATCATGCAACTTAGTTTGCTAAAAGTTCGAATCTTTCTTTTGAAACCATTAAGACTTAAACCATAAATGCTAGGGTAAACTTAACACTTTTAAATTTACATTTCATGCCTATCTAGACCATGAAATCATGCTCAAAAAGTCAGAACATAAGCATCAGTAGTATGTGTCAAGGCTCATTTTAAAAACTTATAACTTTCTTTAGAAATCGCACACTAACGAAGTCAAGAATGTTCATGCTATGTCAAGGTACTTATTCATACATGTTAAACCTGATTTCATGCATGTCTAAGTCATTTACACATACTCAAATGGTCAGAAATTACAAGACATAAGTCTTGGTCAAGTTCACTTCAAAGGTCTTTAAGTTTTTCTTGAAAACCTCTTGAATCTATCAATCATGTATGCTAGTGTGTTCAACACTTTAAACATGCATTTCATGTCAATATAAACCATACTATCATGTTCATAAAATCAGAATGTTCACATGCTACGTCCATGACAAGGTTCATTTTTAATCATTCTAAGTTCACTTATAACCTATGAAGTTGTTCATCAATAGGGTATGCTAACATGGCTACACATGCTCATACTACATGAATATACTCATTTATGTATGTTACCCATGCTCTTATGCTTTCCTAATGGGGTATCATATATTTGCACATAGCAGGTTGTGTAACAGAAACAACAAACTATGAACTGGTCCTGGCGCAGCTGCGCCGTTAGCCAGTACAAAACTGGCGCAGCTGCGCAGGTGGCCGGCCAGAAACAGAGCAGACTGCATCGGTTGTACTGTAATCCCATTTCAAAAATTACTACAGCAAATTTGATTCTGTACCAGCCATAAGTAAATTCTATTATGCTTATAACTTTACTTAACACTCATATAACACAATGCCACATCAACTTTTCATCAGTTAACTAGCAATTGAAGAATTCTAGTATTCTTAGAAATTAGAACTCAAGAACTTAGTATTTCAAAACAATGAAGAACAAGGTGAGGGAGTTATACCTCTGTGATTGCTTGATGCTATACCACTCTCCTTAAATATCAGTATACTCACTCTTATTCTCAGAAAACTTATACAAGCTCAACTTAGAATCTCGGTAATTTAGAAAATAGAAAGAGGAGAGCCTTATTTATAGACCAAGCTTGACACAGACAATGGTTTTCTCCATCAATTCAAACCAACCGATTGAACAAGAGTTTGATGGTTAACAAGGAGTAGTTGAGGAGTAGTTGAAGAACACTATTTTGACCACTTCCCTTTGAAATCATTGGCTATACTTTGATGAATTTAAGAGAAGGCTAGACTTAGTATAGGCTTTTCTTATACACGTGAGGAGCAATGAGAGTTGACTCTCAATTCGGGATAAGAATTAACTCAGCAACTTGCAAATGAAATACACTATACTAATGTAATATATATATCATGCTTATTAAGGCTACATCACATTTCATTGCATAAACACATAGGTTATAAATGAATTACAATTGAAATTTTCAATTACAATTTATCAAGTAGGGGTACACATAGATATATAAAATATAATCCATGTATATTTTATTAACACCGAATATAATTCAATTGAGCATTATTATTACTTATTATTGTAACTGTTATTATAATAATTATAATAACTTATTGAATCATTATCAATTAACAATGTTTATTGATATTAATATAAGGTAATAGGATATATATTAAAGTCTACCCACACACATCATGTTACATAAGTAACAATATTATGTAACTCCCTAATGAAATTAATCTTACTATATAGTCTATATATAATATATAGCCATATCAACGCGTCACATTGCATAATATAGATAACTACCATATATTAAAGGTTTAATATATCGCATACTTGTTCAAAACAATTAATCGAGTAAATATAATCTCATTGTATTTATTAATCCTTTGCTCATTAACATATTATTAATTCACAATAATAGTTAATTGACATATTATCAATTAATTACTTGCTAATCGTCAACCCTTTGTAATCACAATTAATCCTTTACACGCTTATGTTTTATTATTCTCAACAATAATAAATTCATATGTTATCGATTAATTATCCAAAATATTAATTAATCAATCACGTTTAAACCACTACACTATATTCAAGTAAATTGAATATTTAAATACTAATGCTTCTACTAATACCCTGATATAAAATCTTAGGTTGGTTCACTAATTTAACAATCCATTAGTGACCCCCTTTTGATTAATCCTGAAAATTATACGCATAGGCTCTAACTCACATAACATGTATACTTGCACATAGCAATAATTCTCATAATAATATTAGTTAACCCCGTTTAATCATTCCTTCAAAACATGATATAATAAATATTATTATATTATATCATTTCTAATAGAGGCATTAATCATAATATTATTTAAATATAATATCTAAGCATTGTTAAAATAGTTACATGTACGACACATATACAACTTTTTATATAGAAAATAGACCATAAGTTTATTTCCTATTAGTATATTACACATAGCAAATATGTTTCGATATATTTACACTCATTCATAATACCTCAGTCAAAGACATACAAGGTATTATTATTATTATTATTTAAAATAACACTTCCCCCTGTTTATTAAAATACATCAATACAAGAAATTATTTTAATAATCTTTATTAGAAATATGTAATAATTATTTCTCTTTCCACCAATCCACATAATTCAAGATATATATCTACACTTCTCGTTGTGTATTCAATTAATTAATAATTCTTTAACCAATACATATTTAACAATATATATTGATTTCCTTTCTCTCTCTAACAGCGTACATATATTCCAGAAAAATGGTAACTATCAAAATATTTATTGTCATCATCTTACCATGATAAATAATTCTATAAATCATTTAATAACGATAGATAAATATATATGTTCATATTCGAATCTATCTCATGCTTTAAGAATCACGTATTACATAGTTCATAGTCACTACGTCGTTTCAAAATTTTAAACAATTGGATATGTTATTAAGAATTGTTTCAAATGACTTCACAACTGTTGATTCGTTGTAGAAGTAGTCCTAAAAAAACAATTACTTCTTTCAGCTAATGTTTATTAACTGCTACTACTTGCTAAGCAATTGAATGCTCATTCTTGCTTTAAATTAAATGTTTTTAGCTAAATGTGATCAACCAGAAGGCTCTGGCAAAAACAAAGGGAAAGGAAAGCTGAAGGAATAAGTTTTATGGTATCTTGTGTAGTAGTTAGACTTTATTAAGACAATAATATTTATTATCTATCATGTAATGAAATACTTTAAAGGTCGTGTACCTGGGATTAGATAACTCTGATATGTATATTAAGTTTGTTAATTATATTATTCCGCTCAAAGAAATGGTATCGTGTAGCACCAAGTTCGGGTTTTAAGTACTCGGATTTGGGGGCGTCACATGTTGGTATCAGAGCTTTAGGTTAGAAACCTTAGGTGGGGATACCTTAGGCTATAACCTTAAGCTAGATAGAAGCGTTAAAAAATAAATAACTCAAATAGAGTTTAAAGGAGATGAATTAAGGAAATTCATCGTAAAACAAGATAAAAAGCTAACTTATATAAAACTATTATTTGTTGTGTGTATATAATATGTATTTTGTACTAATCAAGACAATTTGTGTATAGATGTCCGGAAGGAAAGGATTAGAAGACTCTCATGTCATAAAGAAGGAGCAAATCACTCCACCTGAAAGCAACCAAGATGAGGTAATCATTTTAGAAAACATAGAACCAGAACCAGAAACGGTGTTATTGACAGATAGTGATTCGAACACGGAAGTTGGAGCTGACCAGGCATCAATGAACGTACAGAATCTAAAGAATAAGTTGTTATGTTTGGAAAGGTTGTTGGAAATGGAAAGGCTATTAAATAGCCAATTATAAAATGCGTTAATTGAAACAATGGAAGAACAAGATAAGTTGAAGGTCCAAATTAAACAGATGGGAGCCAAAATGCAGCAAATCGTGTGCAGCTCCAAGCCAGAATGGGAAAAGAAAAATGAATGATCGTGATTTAGGAAATTTTGATTTTAATCAAGGGAACTTCAAGAAAGTAGGAACGTGTGCGAACTGTAATCAAAAATATGAAGGCGTATGTATGAAAGGACAGAATGTATGCTATAATTGTGGTCGTGAAGGACATATCTCATCTCATTGACCAGATCTGAAGCAATGCGTATGTTTTGTATATGGGTTGATAGGTTATCAGGCAAAGGATTGTCCAGGATCTAGGGAAGGCGTAGGAAATGAATAGGATAAGTAAAATAGGATTATGTATGGAATGTGATATGGTATGCATAGGTGTGAACTGTATTACTTTTGCATAAGTATCATGATGAATCTCGACTTTTGTTACCACTAAGGGATAGTAAGTGACTATGGCAGTCTGTGCTGTGTAGTGAAAAGTACTTTGCACAGTTTAAAAGAATATGACTATAAATGTTATGATATGATTATATGTCAAGATAGTATGTTGATTAAATGACAATTTGTTAATTTGGCAAGCTGAATTTAGGAATCCAGCAAACTGAATTGGTCTAAATTTAGAATTTTATATTCTATCTTTTATGATACCATTAATAATGGTATATCAATGATAAGATAATAACTTTAAGATTTTGTTTAACCAGATAATGCCACCAAGAAGACGAAACCAAAACCAAAGGGTAGAAGAACCTGTTAATGATGGAGGAGGTAATGTAGACCCAATGCAGAATTTTGCTAATATGTTGGCACAAGCAATGCAGACTAGAGCCCCAGTAGCCAGAAATCGACCAGATAATCAATTGGCGAACTTCAAAGACTTCAAGGCAGCAGGACCGCCTGAATTCAAAGGAACGACTGACCCTATAAAAGCCCAAACTTGGGTAAAGGAAATAGAAAAAGCGTTTGTTATTGCTAGGGTAGCGGAGGAACAAAAGATAACTTTTGCTACCTACATGATGAAAGGGGAAGCGAACTTTTGGTGGGGGGCTAATCAAACTCGAGCTGGAGCAGGAGTGGTGACATAGACAAGGTTTAAGGAACTGTTCTTCGAGAATTACTTCTCGTCTAGTATGTAGGCAAGGATGGAGGTTAGATTTCTGGAATTGAAACAAGAAAATATGACTGTCTCAGAATACGCTGCAAAATTTAACGAATTAGCTAGATTCGCTCCACAACAAGTGGATACGGAAGCAAGGAAGGCAAGAAAGTTTGAACATGGCCTAAAACCCTGGATCTACAATAAGGTGGCGGTGTTGCAGATTAATTCGTTTGGATCATTATTGGAAAAGGCTATCATTGCCGAAGGAGGAAGTGAGGCCATGAGCCTCTATAATAAGGAAAAGAAGAATAAGGGTAAGGTCGAAGGAAAAGTAAAGGTGGAAGAAAACAGTGGAAGTGCAAGTGGGAAAAGAAAGTGGACAAATTCTTGAAGTACTAGTAATAGTCAAGGAGAAATAAGGAAAAAGGTTGAACTGTGTGGAACATGTGAGTGTCTTAAAGGAAAGTTTGTGTGCTACAAGTGCGGGCAGGAGGGACACATTTCTCCTAATTGCCCCAATTTAAGAAAGAATAGTGGTTGTTTCATCTGCTGATCAACTGATCATATGGCAAAGGATTGTCCGAAAAGAAAAGCCGGTGGGGGAAATGCGAATGCTGGAAAAAGCAGTGGAAAGCTGACAATCACTTATCCGACTCTGACAAGCAAGCCAACTGTGAGGACCTTCAATATGACGGTTCAAGATACGGTAGCACCCGGGGATGGAATTCCAGGTATTATTCAAAAATTTTATTTTCTTATATATGATTTTCTTAGGAATAATAAATCATTTTATTAAGGAATTTTGAAGGAGGAATTTGAGTTCTATTAGAAACCAGATTCCGTTTAATTAGATAGAAAAGCTTTATGCTGAATAAGTTAAAGATCAGTTCGATCGAATCTGATCGAGATCTACTTGCAATGAATGTGTATATTATTTAATCTTCTGTGTATAAGTTTTAAAACGGTGATTCCGGGGACGGAATCCTTATAAGGGAGGGTGAATGTAATAACCCAAGATTTTTGATATAATTAAATAATAAATTTTGCATATAATTTTTTTTATCATCTAATATTATTTCTATCAAAATAAATGTGGGAATATGTGCAATGTAAAGAATATGTGTATATGTGATAAATATATATTTATTTATTGCATGAATGATTTTAAATAGATTTTTCGAAAAAGGAATTGTTTATTATTATAAATTATATTCTTATAATAAATTAATTTTGTAGTAAAAATAATTTATTATTTATTTTTCATGAAAATATGATTAATGTATTATTTAAATAATATATGAAAGGATTCTTAGAATTATTGTAATAATTATTTTATTATATGAATTTATCAAGATTAGTTAAGTTAATTATTTTAACTTAACTAAGAATGGTATGTGATGTAAAGTGTGATTATAGATCAAAATCCTAAATTTTTATCTGTTATCGAATTTCATGATTTATACAATTATTGTATAATTGTATTTAAAAGGAAAGTATATTTATATTATGGATAACAAGAATTTATTTTCTTAAGAAAATTTGAAGATTAAATATAATTATTGATTATATTTATATTTGAATGAAAGTGTGTATATTATGTGATTAAGAAAAATGATTAAGAAACCCTAATTTATAATTTGGGAACCCTAATAATATCAAGAAACCCTAATTTTCAAATAGAAAAGCCTAACTATTATTTGAAAACCCTAATTTTAAAGTAGGACATTCTAATTAAATTTTTATTAAACCTTAAACTTAATTTTTCAAATCCTAGAATTATTTGACAAACCCTAAGGGTTAAAACCGAAGGGTTAAACCCTAGAAATGTGTGAGATGATAAGAATACCCTTAAAATTATTTGTTAGTGTACTAAAATAACCTTATTGGAGTTATTTTAATGGGTTGACTTGCAAATCTATACAAAATATATGCCTCATCAATGCTAAGATTGCACACATGCTCAAATCTCATTTAATCAGCTGAAAGTTGACACCTGGCAGATCAGATTCATTGAATCAATAGGATAGCAATTAAAGAAAGAAAAGAAAAGGAAACTTATGCTTCATTTCTCACACACAAGCTAAGCTTCTCTTTCTCTCTCTAGACCCACGAAATTTTTAAAGGAAGTCAGTCCAAAATAAAGCCAAGAACAACTATTAGCAATCCAAGAACAGATCAAAGGACAGAAATCAGAAGATTGCTTAAGAAATTATAAAATCCTAACCCTAAGCTAGATCTTGCATGTTTAGATAAAATTTATGTTTTTGTGTTAAAATATATGTATATGGTTAGTGTATTGATGATCTGGGTTGAGAAACAACGTTTTCATAATATCAAAAGGCTCGAAATCAATAATTTCTTAAAACTACAAGAACCCTAATTTTGGCTCTGACAGGCCAAAGTCGGGGCTGTAATTCTCAACCTGTTCATGATATGTTGTGTTTAAGTGTTTGTATGTGTTCTATGTAATGATGTTAGTATTCTGAAAGTGAAATCATGATCATATCATGTCTGGATCGAAAGTTATTCACGGTCAAAACTCGTTGACCGGCATTAACCGCACGTTTTCTGGGTAACCCAGAAAACGTATGAAAGCGTCTGACAAGCTGTTTGACCTGCTTTGATCTTGCAACTGACACACTGTTAGGATGTAAAGTTGTGTCTAGATTATAGTATGACATGAGGACTACAAGACTAGAGCACTCTCAAGCCTTATAAAGTCACTAATCGGATGTTGTAGTCGGTCAAAGTTCGTTGACCGTTTAGTTTGGTTTTCTGGGTAACCCAAAAATTCAAGACTGCGGTCTGACAGGTTCTTTAGAAGCTTAGATCTTGATCCTTAGTGATATATAGACATTGTTAGTGCTACCTTGTTGAACCCTGATAGCTATTCTACAAGGCCCGACGTCTAAACCACCTAAACCATGATCAGCCTGCTCAGTATAAGTCCAAAAAGTGCGTTGACCAACATTGACCATTTGTTTTTGGGTAACCCAGAAATGACAAAACAAGCTTTGGGTAGGTAGTTTGACGGCAGGGAGGGCCATGGAAACGGTATAGAATTGTTATATATTGAAATGTCTGTAAGGGTGTAGTACTACACTTACACTATAAGTTCATCACACTTACTTGCCTAGAAATCGAAGCAGACTGGAATTAGGATCCGGTCAAACAAAGACCCCTGCGCGTTGATCGGATTGTTCTTAGAGGGTTCAAAGAACACCAATAGCGCCATACGTGTTCGTCGCGATAGCCCTTTAGCGACGGTTTAACTGAAAATAATAATTAAAATATTTAAAATAATTAAAATAAATAGAAATAATTATTAAAAATTCATAAAAATAATTTTATAAAAATTAACTGTTAACTATTTTCACATAAAGTTCATTACATATTTTATTTATTTAAATATTAATGATATTTAATTATTTAATAATTTATATACATAATATTAGTTAAAATGGTTTTAATATTTTAAAAATTTATTTACAAAATGATATTAAAGTTTTAAAAAGTATTTTAAGTTATAATAAATAACTTTTAATATTTTGATAAGAATTTCATTAATATTTTAATATTAATGATAATAAATTTATTTAATAATTATATTAAATAAATTATTTAAAAATAATTTTAATATTTTATAAATCATTTAAAGGTGAAATAAATGTTTTGAAGATATTAACTGCTACTACTTGCTGAGCAATTGAATGCTCATTCTTGCTTTAAATTAAATGTTTTCAACTAAATGTGATCAACCAGAAGGCTCTGGAAAAAATAAAGGGAAAGAAAGTTGAAGGAATATGTTTTATGGTATCTTGTGCAATAGTTAGACTTTATTAAGAAGATAATATTATTATCTATCATGTAATGAAATATTTTAAAGGTCGTGTACTTGATATTAGACAACTCTGATATGTATATTAAGTTTGTTATATTATTCCGCTCAAAGAAATGGTATCGTGTAGCAGCAAGTTCGGGTTTCAAGTACTCGAATTTGGGGGCGTCACAAATATGAAGAGAGACGTAGCTGAATGTGTTGCGAAATGTCTAACGTGCCAGAAGGTCAAAGCAAAACACCAGAGACCAAGTGGACTGCTGCAACCGTTAGAAATTCCAGAATGGAAGTGGGAACATATCACGATGGATTTCGTGGTTGGTCTTCCATCGACTCAGAAGGGATTCGATACGATATGGGTGATAGTGGATCGACTGACGTGGTCAGCACATTTCTTAATTACCGATCAAGATTAGATACAACTTGGATCAGTTAGCGAATTTACGTGAAGGAAATAATTTCTCGACACGGTGTTCCAGTGTTGATTGTGTCAGACAGAGATTCGTGTTTTACGTCGAATTTTTGGAAGCGTTTACAAGAATGTCTGGGAACGCAATTACGAATGAGTACGGTGTACCATCTTCAGATTGATGGCCAAAGCGAGAGAACAATTCAGATGCTAGAGGACATGCTGAGAGCTTGCGTTATGGACTTCAAAGGAAGCTAGGATGATCATCTACCATTGGTGGAGTTGCCTACAATAATAGTTACCACATGAGTATCGGCATGTCGCCTTTAGAAGCATTGTATGGTAGAAAATGTAGGACTCCATTGTGCTGGGATGGGTTGGTGAACGTCAACTGTTGGGACCAGAATTGGTGCAACAAACCGCCGAAATTGTCAAGGTAATCAGAACAAGATTGGTTGCTGCTCAAGACAGACAAAAGAAGTATGTCGATCATCATCCACAGAATAGAGAATTTGTAGTGGGTAGCTTCGTTTTCCTGAAAGTATCTCCCTGGAAAAGGAAGATTCGATTTGGTAAGAAGTGGAAGCTGAGTCCCAGATTCATTGGACCTTTCGAGATACTAAGGAGGGTTGGCGAAGTGGCTTACGAGGTTGCGTTACCTCCGGAGCTAGATAACATACACAATATTTTCCATATTTCCATGTTGCGACCTTACAAACACGACTACAAACATGTAATAGAATACGA
>JAINUT010003088.1:0-45324 GCA_020205555.1 Panax stipuleanatus | reverse complement strand
GACCAAATCAATGACAATCGCGTTAAAAACGATGTACATCTCACACAAGTCTTGATTTATGGAGACCTTCTTATTGTTTAATTGGTTCTCTCAATTATAAAAGAAACAGGTGATATGAGTCCTATGATTTCGATCTAGTTTGATTAGCATCAAAAGGAGAATCCAATCACTAGTGCATTCAAAACGATCCGTACATCTCACACAACTCTTCATTTAGAGAGACCTTCTTATTGTTTGATTAGTTCTCTCAAATTGTTAAAATATAGGTGATTATGAGTCCTATTACTTCATTCTAGTTGAAATTAGAATCAAAAGAAGCAATCCCATCACTATCGCGTCCAAAACGATGCGTAGATCTCACACATGTCTTCATTTAGGGAGACCTTCATATTGTTTCATTGGTTGTTTCGAATTTACAAAGAAAGAGGTGATTAAGAGTTGTATTACTTCGTTCTAGTTTGATTAGCGTCAAAAGTAGAAACTCATAACTATCGCGTTCAAAATCATGCGTACATCTCACACAAGTCTTCATTTAGGGAGGTCTTCTTATTGTTTCATTGGTTCTCTAAAATTGTCAAAGAAAGAGTTGATTAGGAGTCCTATTAATTCGTTCTAATTTATTAGCATCAAAACGACCAAATCAATGATTATCGCGTTAAAAACGATACGTACATCTCACACAAGTCTTGATTTTGGGAGACCTTATTGTTTCATTGGTTCTCTCAAATTGTAAAAGAAAGAGGTGATTATGAATCCTATGACTTCGTTCTAGTTTAATTAGCATCAAAAGGAGTAATCCTATCACTAGTGCATTCAAAACGATCCGTACATTTCACACAACTCTTCATTTAGGAAGACCTTCTTATTGTTTGATTAGTTCTCTCAAATTGTCAAAATATAGGTGATTATCAGTCCTATTACTTCATTCTAGTTGAAATTAGCATCAAAAGGAGCAATCCCATCACTATCGCGTCCAAAACGATGCGTATATCTCACACAAGTCTTCATTCAGGGAGACCTTCATATTATTTCATTGGTTGTTTCGAATTTACAAAGAAAGAGGTGATTAAGAGTTGTATTACTTCGTTATAGTTTGATTAGCGACAAATGTAGAAATCCATGACTATCGCGTCCAAAACCAAGCGTACATCTCACACAAGTCTTCATTTAGGTAGACCTTCGTATTGTTTCATTGGTTGTTTCGAATTTACAAAGAAAGAGGTGATTAAGAGTTGTATTACTTCGTTCTAGTTTGATTAGCATCAAAAGGAGAAACCCATGACTATCGCGTCCAAAACCATGCGTACATCTCATACAAGTCTTCATTTAGGGAGACCTTCTTATTGTTTAATTGGTTCTCTAAAATTGTCAAAGAAAAAAGTGATTAGGAGTCCTATTAATTCGTTCTAATTTTATTAGCATCAAAAGGACCAAATCAATGACTATCGCGTTAAAAACGATGCGTACATCTCACACAAGTCTTGATTTTGGGAGACCTTCTTATTGTTTCATTGGTTCTCTCAAATTGTCAAAGAAAGAGGTGATTATGAGTCCTATGACTTCATTCTAGTTTGATTAGCATCAAAAGGAGCAATCCTATGACTAGTGCATTCAAAATGATCCGTACATCTCACACAAGTCTTCATTTTGGGAAACCTTCGTATTGTTTGATTAGTTCTCTCAAATTGTTAAAATATAGGTGATATGAGTCCTATTACTTCATTCTAGTTGAAATTAGCATCAAAAGGAGCAATCCCATCAATATCGCGTCCAAAACGATGCGTAGATATCACACAAGTCTTCATTATGGGAGACCTTCATATTGTTTCATTGGTTATTTCGAATTTACAAAGAAAGATGTGATTAAGAGACTGTGTTACTTCGTTTTAGTTTGATTAGCATTAAAAAGGAGAAACCCATGACTATCGCGTCCAAAACCATGCGTACATCTCACACAATTCTTCATTTAGGGAGACCTTCTTATTGTTTCATTGGTTCTCTCAAATTGTCAAAGAAAGAGGTGATTATGAGTCCTATGACTTCTTTCTAGTTTGATTAGCATCAAAAGGAGCAATCCTATCACTAGTGCATTCAAAACGTTCCGTACATCTTACACAAGTTTTCATTTCGGGAAACCTTCTTATTCTTTAATTAGTTCTCTCAAATTATTAAAATATAGGTGATTATGTACTTCATTCTAGTTGGAATTAGCATCAAAAGGAGCAATCCCATCACTATCGCGTCCAAAACGATGCGTAGATCTCACACAAGTCTTCATTTAAGGAGACCTTCATATTGTTTCATTGGTTGTTTCGATTTACAAAGAAAGAGGTGATTAAGAGGCTGTGTTACTTCGTTCTAGTTTGATTAACGTCAAAAAAGAGAAACCCATGACAATCTCGTCCAAATCCATGCGTACATCTCACACAAGTCTTTATTTAGGGAGACCTTCTTATTGTTTCATTAGTTATCTCAAATTGTCAAATTATAGGTGATTATGAGTCCTATTACTTCGTTCTAGTTGAAATTAGCATCAAAAGGAGCAATCGGATCACTATCGCGTCCAAAACGATGCGTAGATCTCGCACAAGAGAAGTTTAGGGTGACCTTCATATTGTTTCATTGCTGGTTTCAAATTTAGAAAGAAAGAGCTGATTAAGAGTTGTATTACTTCGTTCTAGTTTGATTAGCGTCGAAAGGAAAAACCCATGACTATCGCGTCCAAAACCATGCGTACATCTCACACAAGTCTTCATTTAGGGAGACCTTCTTATTGTTTCATTGGTTCTCTAAAATTGTCAAACAAAGAGGTGATTAGCAGTCCTATTAATTCGTTCTAATTTGATAGCATCAAAAGGACCAAATCAATGACTATCGCGTTAAAAACGATGCGTACATCTCACACAAGTCTTGATTTATGGAGACCTTCTATTGTTTAATTGGTTCTCTCAAATTGTAAAAGAAAGAGGTGATTATGAGTCCTATGATTTCGATCTAGTTTGATTAGCATCAAAAGGAGCAATCCAATCACTAGTGCATTCAAAACGATCGATCTCACACAACTCTTCATTTAGAGAGACCTTCTTATTGTTTGATTAGTTCTCTCAAATTGTTAAAATATAGGTGATTATGAGTCCTATTACTTCATTCTAGTTGAAATTAGAATCAAAAGGAGCAATCCCATCACTATCGCGTCCAAAACGATGCGTAGATCTCACACAAGTCTTCATTTAGGGAGACCTTCATATTGTTTCATTGGTTGTTTCGAATTTACAAAGAAAGAGGTGATTAAGAGTTGTATTACTTCGTTCTAGTTTGATTAGCGTCAAAAGTAGAAACTCATAACTATCGCGTTCAAAATCATGCGTACATCTACACAAGTCTTCATTTAGGGAGATCTTCTTATTGTTTCATTGTTCTCTAAAATTGTCAAAGAAAGAGTTGATTAGGAGTCCTATTAATTCATTCTAATTTATTAGCATCAAAACGACCAAATCAATGATTATCGCGTTAAAAACGATACGTACATCTCACACAAGTCTTGATTTTGGGAGACCTTCTTATTGTTGATTGGTTCTCTCAAATTGTCAAAGAAAGAGGTGATTATGAGTCCTATGACTTCGTTCTAGTTTAATTAGCATCAAAAGGAGTAATCCTATCACTAGTGCATTCAAAACGATCCGTACATTTCACACAACTCTTCATTTAGGAAGACCTTCTTATTGTTTGATTAGATCTCTCAAATTGTCAAAATATAGGTGATTATCAGTCCTATTACTTCGTTCTAGTTGAAATTAGCATCAAAAGAAGCAATCCCATCACTATCGCGTCCAAAACGATGCGTAGATCTCACACAATTCTTCATTTAGGGAGACCTTCATATTGTTTCATTGGTTGTTTCGAATTTACAAAGAAAGAGGTGATTAAGAGATTGTGTTACTTCGTTCTAGTTTGATTAGCGTTAAAAAGGAGAAACCCATGACTATCGTGTCCAAAACTATGCGTACATCTCACACAAGTCTTTATTTACGGAGACCATCTTATTATTTCATTAGTTCTCTCAAATTGTCAAAATATAGGTGATTATGAGTCCTATTACTTAGTTCTAGTGGAAATTAGCATCAAAAGGAGCAATCACATCACTATCGCTTCCAAAACGATGCGTAGATCTCACACAAGTCTTCATTTAGGGAGACCTTCATATTGTTTCATTGGTTGTTTCGAATTTACAAAGAAAGAGCTGATTAAGAGTTGTATACTTCGTTATAGTTTGATTAGCGACAAAAGTAGAAATCCATGACTATCGCGTCCAAAACCAAGCGTACATCTCACACAAGTCTTCATTTAGGTAGACCTTCATATTGTTTCATTGGTTGTTTCGAATTTACAAAGAAAGAGGTGATTAAGAGTTGTATTACTTCGTTCTAGTTTGATTAGCGTCAAAAGGAGAAACCCATGACTATCGCGTCCAAAACCATGCGTACATCTCACACAAGTTCATTTAGGGAGACCTTCTTATTGTTTAATTGGTTCTCTAAAATTGTCAAAGAAAAAAGTGATTAGGAGTTCTATTAATTCGTTCTAATTTTATTAGCATCAAAAGGACCAAATCAATGACTATCGCGTTAAAAACGATGCGTACATCTCACACAAGTCTTGATTTAGGGAGACCTTCTTATTGTTTCATTGGTTCTCTCAAATTGTCAAAGAAAGAGGTGATTATGAGTCCTTTGACTTCATTCTAGTTTGATTTGCATCAAAAGGAGCAATCCTATGACTAGTGCATTCAAAATGATTCGTACATCTCACAGAAGTCTTCATTTTGGGAAACCTTCGTATTGTTTGATTAGTTCTCTCAAATTGTTAAAATATAGGTGATATGAGTCCTATTACTTCATTCTAGTTGAAATTAGCATCAAAAGGAGCAATCCCATCACTATCGCGTCCAAAACGATGCGTAGATCTCACACAAGTCTTCATTTTGGGAGACCTTCTTATTGTTTCATTGGTTATTTCGAATTTACAAAGAAAGATGTGATTAAGAGACTGTGTTACTTCGTTTTAGTTTGATTAGCATTAAAAAGGAGAAACCCATGACTATCGCGTCCAAAACCATGCGTACATCCCACACAATTCTTCATTTAGGGAGACCTTCTTATTGTTTCATTGGATCTCTCAAATTGTCAAAGAAAGAGGTGATTATGAGTCCTATGACTTCTTTCTACGATTAGCATCAAAAGGAGCAATCCTATCACTAGTGCATTCAAAACATTCCGTACATCTTACACAAGTTTTCATTTCGGGAAACCTTCTTATTATTTAATTAGTTCTCTCAAATTATTAAAATATAGGTGATTATGTATTTCATTCTAGTTGGAATTAGCATCAAAAGGAGCAATCCCATCACTATCGCGTCCAAAACGATGCGTAGATCTCACACAAGTCTTCATTTAGGGAGACCTTCATATTGTTTCATTGGTTGTTTCGAATTTACAAAGAAAGAGGTGATTAAGAGACTGTGTTACTTCGTTCTAGTTTGATTAACGTCAAAAAAGAGAAACCCATGACAATCTCGTCCAAATCCATGCGTACATCTCACACAAGTCTTTATTTAGGGAGACCTTCTTATTGTTTCATTAGTTATCTCAAATTGTCAAATTATAGGTGATATGAGTCCTATTACTTCGTTCTAGTTGAAATTAGCATCAAAAGGGGCAAGCGCATCACTACGCGTCCAAAACGATGCGTAGATCTCGCACAAGTGAAGTTTAGGGTGACCTTCATATTGTTTCATTGCTGGTTTCAAATTTACAAAGAAAGAGGTGATTAAGAGTTGTATTACTTCGTTCTAGTTTGATTAGCGTCGAAAGGAGAAAACCCATGACTATCGCGTCCAAAACCATGCGTACATCTCACACAAGTCTTCATTTAGGGATACCTTCTTATGTTTCATTGGTTCTCTAAAATTGTCAAAAACAAAAGAGGTGATTAGCAGTCCTATAATTCGTTCTAATTTGATAGCATCAAAAGGACCAAATCAATGACAATCGCGTGTAAAAACGATGCTGTACATCTCACACAAGTCTTGAATTTATGGAGACCTCTTATTGTTTAATTGGTTCTCTCAAATTATAAAAGAAACAGGTGATTATGAGTCCTATGATTTCGATCTAGTTTGATTAGCATCAAAAGAGCAATCCAATCACTAGTGCATTCAAAACGATCCGTACAATCTCCACACAATCTCTTCAGTTTAGAGAGAAGCCTTCTTATTGTTTGATTTAGTTCTCTCACAATTGTTAAAATATAGGGGATTATGAGTCCTAATTACATTCATTCTAGTGAAATTAGAATCAAAAGAAAGCAATCCCATCACTATCCAGCGTCCACAAACGATGCGTAAGATCTCCGAACATGTCTTCAATTTAGGGAGACCTTCATATTGTTTCATTGGTTGTTTCGAATTTACACAGACAAGAGGTGATTAAGAGTTGTATTACTTCGTTCTAGTTTGATTAGCGTCAAAAGTAGAAACTCATAACTATCGCGTTCAAAATCATGCGTACATCTCCACAAGTCTTCATTTAGGGAGGTCTTCTTATTGTTTCATTGGTTCTCTAAAATTGTCAAAGAAATAGTTGATTAGGAGTCCTATTAATTCGTTCTAATTTATTAGCATCAAAACGACCAAATCAATGATTATCGCGTTAAAAACGATACGTACATCTCACACAAGTCTTGATTTTGGGAGACCTTATTGTTTCATTGGTTCTCTCAAATTGTAAAAGAAAGAGGTGATTATGAATCCTATGACTTCGTTCTAGTTTAATTAGCATCAAAAGGAGTAATCCTATCACTAGTGCATTCAAAACGATCCGTACATTTCACACAACTCTTCATTTAGGAAGACCTTCTTATTGTTTGATTAGTTCTCTCAAATTGTCAAAATATAGGTGATTATCAGTCCTATTACTTCATTCTAGTTGAAATTAGCATCAAAAGGAGCAATCCCATCACTATCGCGTCCAAAACGATGCGTATATCTCACACAAGTCTTCATTCAGGGAGACCTTCATATTATTTCATTGGTTGTTTCGAATTTACAAAGAAAGAGGTGATTAAGAGTTGTATTACTTCGTTATAGTTTGATTAGCGACAAATGTAGAAATCCATGACTATCGCGTCCAAAACCAAGCGTACATCTCACACAAGTCTTCATTTAGGTAGACCTTCATATTGTTTCATTGGTTGTTTCGAATTTACAAAGAAAGAGGTGATTAAGAGTTGTATTACTTCGTTCTAGTTTGATTAGCATCAAAAGGAGAAACCCATGACTATCGCGTCCAAAACCATGCGTACATCTCATACAAGTCTTCATTTAGGGAGACCTTCTTATTGTTTAATTGGTTCTCTAAAATTGTCAAAGAAAAAAGTGATTAGGAGTCCTATTAATTCGTTCTAATTTTATTAGCATCAAAAGGACCAAATCAATGACTATCGCGTTAAAAACGATGCGTACATCTCACACAAGTCTTGATTTTGGGAGACCTTCTTATTGTTTCATTGGTTCTCTCAAATTGTCAAAGAAAGAGGTGATTATGAGTCCTATGACTTCATTCTAGTTTGATTAGCATCAAAAGGAGCAATCCTATGACTAGTGCATTCAAAATGATCCGTACATCTCACACAAGTCTTCATTTTGGGAAACCTTCGTATTGTTTGATTAGTTCTCTCAAATTGTTAAAATATAGGTGATATGAGTCCTATTACTTCATTCTAGTTGAAATTAGCATCAAAAGGAGCAATCCCATCAATATCGCGTCCAAAACGATGCGTAGATATCACACAAGTCTTCATTATGGGAGACCTTCATATTGTTTCATTGGTTATTTCGAATTTACAAAGAAAGATGTGATTAAGAGACTGTGTTACTTCGTTTTAGTTTGATTAGCATTAAAAAGGAGAAACCCATGACTATCGCGTCCAAAACCATGCGTACATCTCACACAATTCTTCATTTAGGGAGACCTTCTTATTGTTTCATTGGTTCTCTCAAATTGTCAAAGAAAGAGGTGATTATGAGTCCTATGACTTCTTTCTAGTTTGATTAGCATCAAAAGGAGCAATCCTATCACTAGTGCATTCAAAACGTTCCGTACATCTTACACAAGTTTTCATTTCGGGAAACCTTCTTATTATTTAATTAGTTCTCTCAAATTATTAAAATATAGGTGATTATGTACTTCATTCTAGTTGGAATTAGCATCAAAAGGAGCAATCCCATCACTATCGCGTCCAAAACGATGCGTAGATCTCACACAAGTCTTCATTTAAGGAGACCTTCATATTGTTTCATTGGTTGTTTCGATTTACAAAGAAAGAGGTGATTAAGAGGCTGTGTTACTTCGTTCTAGTTTGATTAACGTCAAAAAGAGAAACCCATGACAATCTCGTCCAAATCCATGCGTACATCTCACACAAGTCTTTATTTAGGGAGACCTTCTTATTGTTTCATTAGTTATCTCAAATTGTCAAATTATAGGTGATTATGAGTCCTATTACTTCGTTCTAGTTGAAATTAGCATCAAAAGGAGCAATCGGATCACTATCGCGTCCAAAACGATGCGTAGATCTCGCACAAGAGAAGTTTAGGGTGACCTTCATATTGTTTCATTGCTGGTTTCAAATTTAGAAAGAAAGAGCTGATTAAGAGTTGTATTACTTCGTTCTAGTTTGATTAGCGTCGAAAGGAAAAACCCATGACTATCGCGTCCAAAACCATGCGTACATCTCACACAAGTCTTCATTTAGGGAGACCTTCTTATTTTCATTGGTTCTCTAAAATTGTCAAACAAAGAGGTGATTAGCAGTCCTATTAATTCGTTCTAATTTGATAGCATCAAAAGGACCAAATCAATGACTATCGCGTTAAAAACGATGCGTACATCTCACACAAGTCTTGATTTATGGAGACCTTCTTATTGTTTAATTGGTTTCTCAAATTGTAAAAGAAAGAGGTGATTATGAGTCCTATGATTTCGATCTAGTTTGATTAGCATCAAAAGGAGCAATCCAATCACTAGTGCATTCAAAACGATCCGAACATCTCACACAACTCTTCATTTAGAGAGACCTTCTTATTGTTTGATTAGTTCTCTCAAATTGTTAAAATATAGGTGATTATGAGTCCTATTACTTCATTCTAGTTGAAATTAGAATCAAAAGGAGCAATCCCATCACTATCGCGTCCAAAACGATGCGTAGATCTCACACAAGTCTTCATTTAGGGAGACCTTCATATTGTTTCATTGGTTGTTTCGAATTTACAAAGAAAGAGGTGATTAAGAGTTGTATTACTTCGTTCTAGTTTGATTAGCGTCAAAAGTAGAAACTCATAACTATCGCGTTCAAAATCATGCGTACATCTCACACAAGTCTTCATTTAGGGAGTCTTCTTATTGTTTCATTGTTCTCTAAAATTGTCAAAGAAAGAGTTGATTAGGAGTCCTATTAATTCATTCTAATTTATTAGCATCAAAACGACCAAATCAATGATTATCGCGTTAAAAACGATACGTACATCTCACACAAGTCTTGATTTTGGGAGACCTTCTTATTTTGATTGGTTCTCTCAAATTGTCAAAGAAAGAGGTGATTATGAGTCCTATGACTTCGTTCTAGTTTAATTAGCATCAAAAGGAGTAATCCTATCACTAGTGCATTCAAAACGATCCGTACATTTCACACAACTCTTCATTTAGGAAGACCTTCTTATTGTTTGATTAGATCTCTCAAATTGTCAAAATATAGGTGATTATCAGTCCTATTACTTCGTTCTAGTTGAAATTAGCATCAAAAGGAGCAATCCCATCACTATCGCGTCCAAAACGATGCGTAGATCTCACACAATTCTTCATTTAGGGAGACCTTCATATTGTTTCATTGGTTGTTTCGAATTTACAAAGAAAGAGGTGATTAAGAGATTGTGTTACTTCGTTCTAGTTTGATTAGCGTTAAAAAGGAGAAACCCATGACTATCGTGTCCAAAACTATGCGTACATCTACACAAGTCTTTATTTACGGAGACCATCTTATTATTCATTAGTTCTCTCAAATTGTCAAAATATAGGTGATTATGAGTCCTATTACTTAGTTCTAGTGGAAATTAGCATCAAAAGGAGCAATCACATCACTATCGCTTCCAAAACGATGCGTAGATCTCACACAAGTCTTCATTTAGGGAGACCTTCATATTGTTTCATTGGTTGTTTCGAATTTACAAAGAAAGAGCTGATTAAGAGTTGTATTACTTCGTTATAGTTTGATTAGCGACAAAAGTAGAAATCCATGACTATCGCGTCCAAAACCAAGCGTACATCTCACACAAGTCTTCATTTAGGTAGACCTTCATATTGTTTCATTGGTTGTTTCGAATTTACAAAGAAAGAGGTGATTAAGAGTTGTATTACTTCGTTCTAGTTTGATTAGCGTCAAAAGGAGAAACCCATGACTATCGCGTCCAAAACCATGCGTACATCTCACACAAGTCTTCATTTAGGGAGACCTTCTTATTGTTTAATTGGTTCTCTAAAATTGTCAAAGAAAAAAGTGATTAGGAGTTCTATTAATTCGTTCTAATTTTATTAGCATCAAAAGGACCAAATCAATGACTATCGCGTTAAAAACGATGCGTACATCTCACACAAGTCTTGATTTAGGGAGACCTTCTTATTGTTTCATTGGTTCTCTCAAATTGTCAAAGAAAGAGGTGATTATGAGTCCTTTGACTTCATTCTAGTTTGATTTGCATCAAAAGGAGCAATCCTATGACTAGTGCATTCAAAATGATTCGTACATCTCACAGAAGTCTTCATTTTGGGAAACCTTCGTATTGTTTGATTAGTTCTCTCAAATTATTAAAATATAGGTGATATGAGTCCTATTACTTCATTCTAGTTGAAATTAGCATCAAAAGGAGCAATCCCATCACTATCGCGTCCAAAACGATGCGTAGATCTCACACAAGTCTTCATTTTGGGAGACCTTCTTATTGTTTCATTGGTTATTTCGAATTTACAAAGAAAGATGTGATTAAGAGACTGTGTTACTTCGTTTTAGTTTGATTAGCATTAAAAAGGAGAAACCCATGACTATCGCGTCCAAAACCATCGTACATCCCACACAATTCTTCATTTAGGGAGACCTTCTTATTGTTTCATTGGATCTCTCAAATTGTCAAAAAAGAGGTGATTATGAGTCCTATGACTTCTTTCTACGATTAGCATCAAAAGGAGCAATCCTATCACTAGTGCATTCAAAACATTCCGTACATCTTACACAAGTTTTCATTTCGGGAAACTTCTTATTTAATTAGTTCTCTCAAATTATTAAAATATAGGTGATTATGTATTTCATTCTAGTTGGAATTAGCATCAAAAGGAGCAATCCCATCACTATCGCGTCCAAAACGATGCGTAGATCTCACACAAGTCTTCATTTAGGGAGACCTTCATATTGTTTCATTGGTTGTTTCGAATTTACAAAGAAAGAGGTGATTAAGAGACTGTTTACTTCGTTCTAGTTTGATTAACGTCAAAAAAGAGAAACCCATGACAATCTCGTCCAAATCCATGCGTACATCTCACACAAGTCTTTATTTAGGGAGACCTTCATTGTTTCATTAGTTATCTCAAATTGTCAAATTATAGGTGATTATGAGTCCTATTACTTCGTTCTAGTTGAAATTAGCATCAAAAGGGGCAATCGCATCACTATCGCGTCCAAAACGATGCGTAGATCTCGCACAAGTGAAGTTTAGGGTGACCTTCATATTGTTTCATTGCTGGTTTCAAATTTACAAAGAAAGAGGTGATTAAGAGTTGTATTACTTCGTTCTAGTTTGATTAGCGTCGAAAGGAGAAACCCATGACTATCGCGTCCAAAACCATGCGTACATCTCACACAAGTCTTCATTTAGGGAGACCTTCTTATTGTTTCATTGGTTCTCTAAAATTGTCAAACAAAGAGGTGATTAGCAGTCCTATTAATTCGTTCTAATTTGATAGCATCAAAAGGACCAAATCAATGACAATCGCGTTAAAAACGATGCGTACATCTCACACAAGTCTTGATTTATGGAGACCTTCTTATTGTTTAATTGGTTCTCTCAAATTATAAAAGAAACAGGTGATTATGAGTCCTATGATTTCGATCTAGTTTGATTAGCATCAAAAGGAGCAATCCAATCACTAGTGCATTCAAAACGATCCGTACATCTCACACAACTCTTCATTTAGGAGACCTTCTTATTGTTTGATTAGTTCTCTCAAATTGTTAAAATATAGGTGATTATGAGTCCTATTACTTCATTCTAGTTGAAATTAGAATCAACAGAAGCAATCCCATCACTATCGCGTCCAAAACGATGCGTAGATCTCACACATGTCTTCATTTAGGGAGACCTTCATATTGTTTCATTGGTTGTTTCGAATTTACAAAGAAAGAGGTGATTAGAGACTGTGTTACTTCGTTCTAGTTTGATTAACGTCAAAAAAGAGAAACCCATGACAATCTCGTCCAAATCCATGCGTACATCTCACACAAGTCTTCATTTAAGGAACCTTCATATTGTTTCATTGGTTGTTTCGATTTACAAAGAAAGAGGTGATTAAGAGGCTGTGTTACTTCGTTCTAGTTTGATTAACGTCAAAAAAGAGAAACCCATGACAATCTCGTCCAAATCCATGCGTACATCTCACCAAGTCTTTATTTAGGGAGACCTTCTTATGTTTCATTAGTTATCTCAAATTGTCAAATTATAGGTGATTATGGTCCTATTACTTCGTTCAGTTGAAATTAGCATCAAAAGGGGCAATCGCATCACTATCGCGTCCAAAACGATGCGTAGATCTCGCACAAGTGAAGTTTAGGTGACCTTCATATTGTTTCATTGCTGGTTTCAAATTTACAAAGAAAGAGGTGATTAAGAGTTGTATTACTTCGTTCTAGTTTGATTAGCGTCGAAAGGAGAAACCCATGACTATCGCGTCCAAAACCATGCGTACATCTCACACAAGTCTTCATTTAGGGAGACCTTCTTATTGTTTCATTGGTTCTCTAAAATTGTCAAACAAAGAGGTGATTAGCAGTCCTATTAATTCGTTCTAATTTGATAGCATCAAAAGGACCAAATCAATGACAATCGCGTTAAAAACGATGCGTACATCTCACACAAGTCTTGATTTATGGAGACCTTCTTATTGTTTAATTGGTTCTCTCAAATTATAAAAAACAGGTGATTATGAGTCCTATGATTTCGATCTAGTTTGATTACATCAAAAGGAGCAATCCAATCACTAGTGCATTCAAACGATCCGTACATCTCACACAACTCTTCATTTAGAGAGACCTTCTTATTGTTTGATTAGTTCTCTCAAATTGTTAAAATATAGGGATTATGAGTCCTATTACTTCATTCTAGTTGAAATTAGAATCAAAAGAGCAATCCCATCACTATCGCGTCCAAAACGATGCGTAGATCTCACACATGTCTTCATTTAGGGAGACCTTCATATTGTTTCATTGGTTTTTCGAATTTACAAAGAAGAGGTGATTAGAGTTGTATTACTTCGTTCTAGTTTGATTAGCGTCAAAAGTAGAAACTCATAACTATCGCGTTCAAAATCATGCGTACATCTCACACAAGTCTTCATTTAGGGAGGTCTTCTTATTGTTTCATTGGTTCTCTAAAATTGTCAAAGAAAGAGTTGATTAGGATCCTATTAATTCGTTCTAATTTATTAGCATCAAAACGACCAAATCAATGATTATCGCGTTAAAACGATACGTACATCTCACACAAGTCTTGATTTTGGGAGACCTTCTTATTGTTTGATTGGTTCTCTCAAGTAAAGAAAGAGGTGATTATGAATCCTATGACTTCGTTCTAGTTTAATTAGCATCAAAGGAGTAATCCTATCACTAGTGCATTCAAAACGATCCGTACATTTCACACAACTCTTCATTTAGGAAGACCTTCTTATGTTTGATTAGTTCTCTCAAATTGTCAAAATATAGGTGATTATCAGTCCTATTACTTCGTTCTAGTTGAAATTAGCATCAAAAGGAGCAATCCCATCACTATCGCGTCCAAAGACGAATGCGTATATCTCACACAAGTCTTCATTCAGGGAGACCTTCATATTATTTCATTGGTTGTTTCGAATTTACAAAGAAAGAGGTATTAAGAGTTGTATTACTTCGTTAGAGTTTGATTAGCGACAAATGTAGAAATCCATGACTATCGCGTCCAAAACCAAGCGTAACTCTCACACAAGTCTTCATTTAGGTAGACCTTCGTATTGTTTCATTGGTTGTTTCGAATTTACAAAGAAAGAGGTGATTAAGAGTTGTATTACTTCGTTCTAGTTTGATTAGCATCAAAAGGAGAAACCCTGACTATCGCGTCCAAAACCATGCGTACATCTCATACAAGTCTTCATTTAGGAGACCTTCTTATTGTTTAATTGGTTCTCTAAAATTGTCAAAGAAAAAAGTGATTAGGAGTCCTATTAATTCGTTCTAATTTTATTAGCATCAAAAGGACCAAATCAATGACTATCCGCGTTAAAAACGATGCGTACATCTCACACAAGTCTTGATTTTGGGAGACCTTCTTATTGTTTCATTGGTTCTCTCAAATTGTCAAAGAAAGAGGGTGATTATGAGTCCTATGACTTCATTCTAGTTTGATTAGCATCAAAAGGAGCAATCCTATGACTAGTGCATTCAAAATGATCCGTAATCTCCACACAAGTCTTCATTTGGGAAACCTTCGTATTGTTTGATTAGTTCTCTCAAATTGTTAAAATATAGGTGATATGAGTCCTATACTTCATTCTAGTTGAAATTAGCATCAAAATGAGCAATCCCATCAATATCGCGTCCAAAACGATGCGTAGATATCACACAAGTCTTCATTATGGGAGACCTTCATATTGTTTCATTGGTTATTTCGAATTTACAAAGAAAGATGTGATAAGAGACTGTGTTACTTCGTTTTAGTTTGATTAGCATTAAAAAGGAGAAACCCATGACTATCGCATCCAAAACCATGCGTACATCTCACACAATTCTTCATTTAGGGAGACCTTCTTATTATTTCATTGGTTCTCTCAAATTGTCAAAGAAAGAGGTGATTATGAGTCCTATGACTTTTTTCTAGTTTGATTAGCATCAAAAGGAGCATCCTATCACTAGTGCATTCAAAACGTTCCGTACATCTTACACAAGTTTTCATTTCGGAAACCTTCTTATTATTTAATTAGGTTCTCCTCAAATTATTAAAATATAGGTGATTATGTACTTCATTCTAGTTGGAATTAGCATCAAAAGGAGCAATCCCATCACTATCGCGTCCAAAACGATGCGTAGATCTCACACAAGTCTTCATTTAAGGAGACCTTCATATTGTTTCATTGGTTGTTTCGATTTACAAAGAAAGAGGTGATTAAGAGGCTGTGTTACTTCGTTCTAGTTTGATTAACGTCAAAAAAGAGAAACCCATGACAATCTCGTCCAAATCCATGCGTACATCTCACACAAGTCTTTATTTAGGGAGACCTTCTTATTGTTTCATTAGTTATCTCAAATTGTCAAATTATAGGTGATTATGAGTCCTATTACTTCGTTCTAGTTGAAATTAGCATCAAAAGGGGCAATCGCATCACTATCGCGTCCAAAACGATGCGTAGATCTCGCACAAGTGAAGTTTAGGGTGACCTTCATATTGTTTCATTGCTGGTTTCAAATTTACAAAGAAAGAGGTGATTAAGAGTTGTATTACTTCGTTCTAGTTTGATTAGCGTCGAAAGGAGAAACCCATGACTATCGCGTCCAAAACCATGCGTACATCTCACACAAGTCTTCATTTAGGGAGACCTTCTTATTGTTTCAATTGGTTCTCTAAAATTGTCAAACAAAGAGGTGATTAGCAGTCCTATTAATTCGTTCTAATTTGATAGCATCAAAAAGGACCAAATCAATGACAATCGCGTTAAAAAACGATGCGTACATCTCACACAAGTCTTGATTTATGGAGACCTTCTTATTGTTTAATTGGTTTCTCTCAAATTATAAAAGAACAGGTGATTATGAGTCCTATGATTCGATCTAGTTTGATTAGCATCAAAAGGGAGCAATTCCAATCACTAGTGCATTCAAAACGACCGTACATCTCACACAACTCTTCATTTAGAGAGACCTTCTTATTGTTTGATTAGTTCTCTCAAATTGTTAAAATATAGGTGATTATGAGTCCTATTACTTCATTCTAGTTGAAATTAGAATCAAAAGAAGCAATCCCATCACTATCGCGTCCAAACGATGCGTAGATCTCACACATGTCTTCATTTAGGGAGACCTTCATATTGTTTCATTGGTTGTTTCGAATTTACAAAGAAAGAGTGATTAGAGTTGTATTACTTCGTTCTAGTTTGATTAGCGTCAAAAGTAGAACTCATAACTATCGCGTTCAAAATCATGCGTACATCTCACACAAGTCTTCATTTAGGGAGGTCTTCTTATTGTTTCATTGGTTCTCTAAAATTGTCAAAGAAAGAGTTGATTAGGAGTCCTATTAATTCGTTCTAATTTATTAGCATCAAACGACCAAATCAATGATTATCGCGTTAAAAACGATACGTACATCTCACACAAGTCTTGATTTTGGGAGACCTTCTTATTGTTTGATTGGTTCTCTCAAATTGTAAAAGAAAGAGGTGATTATGAATCCTATGACTTCGTTCTAGTTTAATTAGCATCAAAAGGAGTAATCCTATCACTAGTGCATTCAAAACGATCCGTACATTTCACACAACTCTTCATTTAGGAAGACCTTCTTATTGTTTGATTAGTTCTCTCAAATTGTCAAAATATAGGTGATTATCAGTCCTATTACTTCGTTCTAGTTGAAATTAGCATCAAAAGGAGCAATCCCATCACTATCGCGTCCAAAACGATGCGTATATCTCACACAAGTCTTCATTCAGGGAGACCTTCATATTATTTCATTGGTTGTTCGAATTTACAAAGAAAGAGGTGATTAAGAGTTGTATTACTTCGTTATAGTTTGATTAGCGACAAATGTAGAAATCCATGACTATCGCGTCCAAAACCAAGCGTACATCTCACACAAGTCTTCATTTAGGTAGACCTTCGTATTGTTTCATTGGTTGTTTCGAATTTACAAAGAAAGAGGTGATTAAGAGTTGTATTACTTCGTTCTAGTTTGATTAGCATCAAAAGGAGAAACCCATGACTATCGCGTCCAAAACCATGCGTACATCTCATACAAGTCTTCATTTAGGGAGACCTTCTTATTGTTTAATTGGTTCTCTAAAATTGTCAAAGAAAAAAGTGATTAGGAGTCCTATTAATTCGTTCTAATTTTATTAGCATCAAAAGGACCAAATCAATGACTATCGCGTTAAAAACCGATGCGTACATCTCACACAAGTCTTGATTTTGGGAGACCTTCTTATTGTTTCATTGGTTCTCTCAAATTGTCAAAGAAAGAGGTGATTATGAGTCCTATGACTTCATTCTAGTTTGATTAGCATCAAAAGGAGCAATCCTATGACTAGTGCATTCAAAATGATCCGTACATCTCACACAAGTCTTCATTTTGGGAAACCTTCGTATTGTTTGATTAGTTCTCTCAAATTGTTAAAATATAGGTGATATGAGTCCTATTACTTCATTCTAGTTGAAATTAGCATCAAAATGAGCAATCCCATCAATATCGCGTCCAAAACGATGCGTAGATATCACACAAGTCTTCATTATGGGAGACCTTCATATTGTTTCATTGGTTATTTCGAATTTACAAAGAAAGATGTGATTAAGAGACTGTGTTACTTCGTTTAGTTTGATTAGCATTAAAAAGGAGAAACCCATGACTATCGCATCCAAAACCATGCGTACATCTCACACAATTCTTCATTTAGGGAGACCTTCTTATTATTTCATTGGTTCTCTCAAATTGTCAAAGAAAGAGGTGATTATGAGTCCTATGACTTTTTTCTAGTTTGATTAGCATCAAAAGGAGCAATCCTATCACTAGTGCATTCAAAACGTTCCGTACATCTTACACAAGTTTTCATTTCGGGAAACCTTCTTATTATTTAATTAGTTCTCTCAAATTATTAAAATATAGGTGATTATGTACTTCATTCTAGTTGGAATTAGCATCAAAAGGAGCAATCCCATCACTATCGCGTCCAAAACGATGCGTAGATCTCACACAAGTCTTCATTTAAGGAGACCTTCATATTGTTTCATTGGTTGTTTCGATTTACAAAGAAAGAGGTGATTAAGAGGCTGTGTTACTTCGTTCTAGTTTGATTAACGTCAAAAAAGAGAAACCCATGACAATCTCGTCCAAATCCATGCGTACATCTCACACAAGTCTTTATTTAGGGAGACCTTCTTATTGTTTCATTAGTTATCTCAAATTGTCAAATTATAGGTGATTATGAGTCCTATTACTTCGTTCTAGTTGAAATTAGCATCAAAAGGGGCAATCGCATCACTATCGCGTCCAAAACGATGCGTAGATCTCGCACAAGTGAAGTTTAGGGTGACCTTCATATTGTTTCATTGCTGGTTTCAAATTTACAAAGAAAGAGGTGATTAAGAGTTGTATTACTTCGTTCTAGTTTGATTAGCGTCGAAAGGAGAAACCCATGACTATCGCGTCCAAAACCATGCGTACATCTCACACAAGTCTTCATTTAGGGAGACCTTCTTATTGTTTCATTGGTTCTCTAAAATTGTCAAACAAAGAGGTGATTAGCAGTCCTATTAATTCGTTCTAATTTGATAGCATCAAAAGGACCAAATCAATGACAATCGCGTTAAAAACGATGCGTACATCTCACACAAGTCTTGATTTATGGAGACCTTCTTATTGTTTAATTGGTTCTCTCAAATTATAAAAGAAACAGGTGATTATGAGTCCTATGATTTCGATCTAGTTTGATTAGCATCAAAAGGAGCAATCCAATCACTAGTGCATTCAAAACGATCCGTACATCTCACACAACTCTTCATTTAGAGAGACCTTCTTATTGTTTGATTAGTTCTCTCAAATTGTTAAAATATAGGTGATTATGAGTCCTATTACTTCATTCTAGTTGAAATTAGAATCAAAAGAAGCAATCCCATCACTATCGCGTCCAAACGATGCGTAGATCTCACACATGTCTTCATTTAGGGAGACCTTCATATTGTTTCATTGGTTGTTTCGAATTTACAAAGAAAGAGGTGATTAAGAGTTGTATTACTTCGTTCTAGTTGATTAGCGTCAAAAGTAGAAACTCATAACTATCGCGTTCAAAATCATGCGTACATCTCACACAAGTCTTCATTTAGGGAGGTCTTCTTATTGTTTCATTGGTTCTCTAAAATTGTCAAAGAAAGAGTTGATTAGGAGTCCTATTAATTCGTTCTAATTTATTAGCATCAAAACGACCAAATCAATGATTATCGCGTTAAAAACGATACGTACATCTCACACAAGTCTTGATTTTGGGAGACCTTCTTATTGTTTGATTGGTTCTCTCAAATTGTAAAAGAAAGAGGTGATTATGAATCCTATGACTTCGTTCTAGTTTAATTAGCATCAAAAGGAGTAATCCTATCACTAGTGCATTCAAAACGATCCGTACATTTCACACAACTCTTCATTTAGGAAGACCTTCTTATTGTTTGATTAGTTCTCTCAAATTGTCAAAATATAGGTGATTATCAGTCCTATTACTTCGTTCTAGTTGAAATTAGCATCAAAAGGAGCAATCCCATCACTATCGCGTCCAAAACGATGCGTATATCTCACACAAGTCTTCATTCAGGGAGACCTTCATATTATTTCATTGGTTGTTTCGAATTTACAAAGAAAGAGGTGATTAAGAGTTGTATTACTTCGTTATAGTTTGATTAGCGACAAATGTAGAAATCCATGACTATCGCGTCCAAAACCAAGCGTACATCTCACACAAGTCTTCATTTAGGTAGACCTTCGTATTGTTTCATTGGTTGTTTCGAATTTACAAAGAAAGAGGTGATTAAGAGTTGTATTACTTCGTTCTAGTTTGATTAGCATCAAAAGGAGAAACCCATGACTATCGCGTCCAAAACCATGCGTACATCTCATACAAGTCTTCATTTAGGGAGACCTTCTTATTGTTTAATTGGTTCTCTAAAATTGTCAAAGAAAAAAGTGATTAGGAGTCCTATTAATTCGTTCTAATTTTATTAGCATCAAAAGGACCAAATCAATGACTATCGCGTTAAAAACGATGCGTACATCTCACACAAGTCTTGATTTTGGGAGACCTTCTTATTGTTTCATTGGTTCTCTCAAATTGTCAAAGAAAGAGGTGATTATGAGTCCTATGACTTCATTCTAGTTTGATTAGCATCAAAAGGAGCAATCCTATGACTAGTGCATTCAAAATGATCCGTACATCTCACACAAGTCTTCATTTTGGGAAACCTTCGTATTGTTTGATTAGTTCTCTCAAATTGTTAAAATATAGGTGATATGAGTCCTATTACTTCATTCTAGTTGAAATTAGCATCAAAATGAGCAATCCCATCAATATCGCGTCCAAAACGATGCGTAGATATCACACAAGTCTTCATTATGGGAGACCTTCATATTGTTTCATTGGTTATTTCGAATTTACAAAGAAAGATGTGATTAAGAGACTGTGTTACTTCGTTTTAGTTTGATTAGCATTAAAAAGGAGAAACCCATGACTATCGCATCCAAAACCATGCGTACATCTCACACAATTCTTCATTTAGGGAGACCTTCTTATTATTTCATTGGTTCTCTCAAATTGTCAAAGAAAGAGGTGATTATGAGTCCTATGACTTTTTCTAGTTTGATTAGCATCAAAAGGAGCAATCCTATCACTAGTGCATTCAAAACGTTCCGTACATCTTACACAAGTTTTCATTTCGGGAAACCTTCTTATTATTTAATTAGTTCTCTCAAATTATTAAAATATAGGTGATTATGTACTTCATTCTAGTTGGAATTAGCATCAAAAGGAGCAATCCCATCACTATCGCGTCCAAAACGATGCGTAGATCTCACACAAGTCTTCATTTAAGGAGACCTTCATATTGTTTCATTGGTTGTTTCGATTTACAAAGAAAGAGGTGATTAAGAGGCTGTGTTACTTCGTTCTAGTTTGATTAACGTCAAAAAAGAGAAACCCATGACAATCTCGTCCAAATCCATGCGTACATCTCACACAAGTCTTTATTTAGGGAGACCTTCTTATTGTTTCATTAGTTATCTCAAATTGTCAAATTATAGGTGATTATGAGTCCTATTACTTCGTTCTAGTTGAAATTAGCATCAAAAGGGGCAATCGCATCACTATCGCGTCCAAAACGATGCGTAGATCTCGCACAAGTGAAGTTTAGGGTGACCTTCATATTGTTTCATTGCTGGTTTCAAATTTACAAAGAAAGAGGTGATTAAGAGTTGTATTACTTCGTTCTAGTTTGATTAGCGTCGAAAGGAGAAACCCATGACTATCGCGTCCAAAACCATGCGTACATCTCACACAAGTCTTCATTTAGGGAGACCTTCTTATTGTTTCATTGGTTCTCTAAAATTGTCAAACAAAGAGGTGATTAGCAGTCCTATTAATTCGTTCTAATTTGATAGCATCAAAAGGACCAAATCAATGACAATCGCGTTAAAAACGATGCGTACATCTCACACAAGTCTTGATTTATGGAGACCTTCTTATTGTTTAATTGGTTCTCTCAAATTATAAAGAAACAGGTGATTATGAGTCCTATGATTTCGATCTAGTTTGATTAGCATCAAAAGGAGCAATCCAATCACTAGTGCATTCAAAACGATCCGTACATCTCACACAACTCTTCATTTAGAGAGACCTTCTTATTGTTTGATTAGTTCTCTCAAATTGTTAAAATATAGGTGATTATGAGTCCTATTACTTCAATCTAGTTGAAATTAGAATCAAAAGAAGCAATCCCATCACTATCGCGTCCAAAACGATGCGTAGATCTCACACATGTCTTCATTTAGGGAGACCTTCATATTGTTTCATTGGTTGTTTCGAATTTACAAAGAAAGAGGTGATTAAGAGTTGTATTACTTCGTTCTAGTTTGATTAGCGTCAAAAGTAGAAACTCATAACTATCGCGTTCAAAATCATGCGTACATCTCACACAAGTCTTCATTTAGGGAGGTCTTCTTATTGTTTCATTGGTTCTCTAAAATTGTCAAAGAAAGAGTTGATTAGGAGTCCTATTAATTCGTTCTAATTTATTAGCATCAAAACGACCAAATCAATGATTATCGCGTTAAAACGATACGTACATCTCACACAAGTCTTGATTTTGGGAGACCTTCTTATTGTTTGATTGGTTCTCTCAAATTGTAAAAGAAAGAGGTGATTATGAATCCTATGACTTCGTTCTAGTTTAATTAGCATCAAAAGGAGTAATCCTATCACTAGTGCATTCAAAACGATCCGTACATTTCACACAACTCTTCATTTAGGAAGACCTTCTTATTGTTTGATTAGTTCTCTCAAATTGTCAAAATATAGGTGATTATCAGTCCTATTACTTCGTTCTAGTTGAAATTAGCATCAAAAGGAGCAATCCCATCACTATCGCGTCCAAAACGATGCGTATATCTCACACAAGTCTTCATTCAGGGAGACCTTCATATTATTTCATTGGTTGTTTCGAATTTACAAAGAAAGAGGTGATTAAGAGTTGTATTACTTCGTTATAGTTTGATTAGCGACAAATGTAGAAATCCATGACTATCGCGTCCAAAACCAAGCGTACATCTCACACAAGTCTTCATTTAGGTAGACCTTCGTATTGTTTCATTGGTTGTTTCGAATTTACAAAGAAAGAGGTGATTAAGAGTTGTATTACTTCGTTCTAGTTTGATTAGCATCAAAAGGAGAAACCCATGACTATCGCGTCCAAAACCATGCGTACATCTCATACAAGTCTTCATTTAGGGAGACCTTCTTATTGTTTAATTGGTTCTCTAAAATTGTCAAAGAAAAAAGTGATTAGGAGTCCTATTAATTCGTTCTAATTTTATTAGCATCAAAAGGACCAAATCAATGACTATCGCGTTAAAAACGATGCGTACATCTCACACAAGTCTTGATTTTGGGAGACCTTCTTATTGTTTCATTGGTTCTCTCAAATTGTCAAAGAAAGAGATGATTATGAGTCCTATGACTTCATTCTAGTTTGATTAGCATCAAAAGGAGCAATCCTATGACTAGTGCATTCAAAATGATCCGTACATCTCACACAAGTCTTCATTTTGGGAAACCTTCGTATTGTTTGATTAGTTCTCTCAAATTGTTAAAATATAGGTGATATGAGTCCTATTACTTCATTCTAGTTGAAATTAGCATCAAAATGAGCAATCCCATCAATATCGCGTCCAAAACGATGCGTAGATATCACACAAGTCTTCATTATGGGAGACCTTCATATTGTTTCATTGGTTATTTCGAATTTACAAAGAAAGATGTGATTAAGAGACTGTGTTACTTCGTTTTAGTTTGATTAGCATTAAAAAGGAGAAACCCATGACTATCGCATCCAAAACCATGCGTACATCTCACACAATTCTTCATTTAGGGAGACCTTCTTATTATTTCATTGGTTCTCTCAAATTGTCAAAGAAAGAGGTGATTATGAGTCCTATGACTTTTTTCTAGTTTGATTAGCATCAAAAGGAGCAATCCTATCACTAGTGCATTCAAAACGTTCCGTACATCTTACACAAGTTTTCATTTCGGGAAACCTTCTTATTATTTAATTAGTTCTCTCAAATTATTAAAATATAGGTGATTATGTACTTCATTCTAGTTGGAATTAGCATCAAAAGGAGCAATCCCATCACTATCGCGTCCAAAACGATGCGTAGATCTCACACAAGTCTTCATTTAAGGAGACCTTCATATTGTTTCATTGGTTGTTTCGATTTACAAAGAAAGAGGTGATTAAGAGGCTGTGTTACTTCGTTCTAGTTTGATTAACGTCAAAAAAGAGAAACCCATGACAATCTCGTCCAAATCCATGCGTACATCTCACACAAGTCTTTATTTAGGGAGACCTTCTTATTGTTTCATTAGTTATCTCAAATTGTCAAATTATAGGTGATTATGAGTCCTATTACTTCGTTCTAGTTGAAATTAGCATCAAAAGGGGCAATCGCATCACTATCGCGTCCAAAACGATGCGTAGATCTCGCACAAGTGAAGTTTAGGGTGACCTTCATATTGTTTCATTGCTGGTTTCAAATTTACAAAGAAAGAGGTGATTAAGAGTTGTATTACTTCGTTCTAGTTTGATTAGCGTCGAAAGGAGAAACCCATGACTATCGCGTCCAAAACCATGCGTACATCTCACACAAGTCTTCATTTAGGGAGACCTTCTTATTGTTTCATTGGTTCTCTAAAATTGTCAAACAAAGAGGTGATTAGCAGTCCTATTAATTCGTTCTAATTTGATAGCATCAAAAGGACCAAATCAATGACAATCGCGTTAAAAACGATGCGTACATCTCACACAAGTCTTGATTTATGGAGACCTTCTTATTGTTTAATTGGTTCTCTCAAATTATAAAAGAAACAGGTGATTATGAGTCCTATGATTTCGATCTAGTTTGATTAGCATCAAAAGGAGCAATCCAATCACTAGTGCATTCAAAACGATCCGTACATCTCACACAACTCTTCATTTAGAGAGACCTTCTTATTGTTTGATTAGTTCTCTCAAATTGTTAAAATATAGGTGATTATGAGTCCTATTACTTCAATCTAGTTGAAATTAGAATCAAAAGAAGCAATCCCATCACTATCGCGTCCAAAACGATGCGTAGATCTCACACATGTCTTCATTTAGGGAGACCTTCATATTGTTTCATTGGTTGTTTCGAATTTACAAAGAAAGAGGTGATTAAGAGTTGTATTACTTCGTTCTAGTTTGATTAGCGTCAAAAGTAGAAACTCATAACTATCGCGTTCAAAATCATGCGTACATCTCACACAAGTCTTCATTTAGGGAGGTCTTCTTATTGTTTCATTGGTTCTCTAAAATTGTCAAAGAAAGAGTTGATTAGGAGTCCTATTAATTCGTTCTAATTTATTAGCATCAAAACGACCAAATCAATGATTATCGCGTTAAAAACGATACGTACATCTCACACAAGTCTTGATTTTGGGAGACCTTCTTATTGTTTGATTGGTTCTCTCAAATTGTAAAAGAAAGAGGTGATTATGAATCCTATGACTTCGTTCTAGTTTAATTAGCATCAAAAGGAGTAATCCTATCACTAGTGCATTCAAAACGATCCGTACATTTCACACAACTCTTCATTTAGGAAGACCTTCTTATTGTTTGATTAGTTCTCTCAAATTGTCAAAATATAGGTGATTATCAGTCCTATTACTTCGTTCTAGTTGAAATTAGCATCAAAAGGAGCAATCCCATCACTATCGCGTCCAAAACGATGCGTATATCTCACACAAGTCTTCATTCAGGGAGACCTTCATATTATTTCATTGGTTGTTTCGAATTTACAAAGAAAGAGGTGATTAAGAGTTGTATTACTTCGTTATAGTTTGATTAGCGACAAATGTAGAAATCCATGACTATCGCGTCCAAAACCAAGCGTACATCTCACACAAGTCTTCATTTAGGTAGACCTTCGTATTGTTTCATTGGTTGTTTCGAATTTACAAAGAAAGAGGTGATTAAGAGTTGTATTACTTCGTTCTAGTTTGATTAGCATCAAAAGGAGAAACCCATGACTATCGCGTCCAAAACCATGCGTACATCTCATACAAGTCTTCATTTAGGGAGACCTTCTTATTGTTTAATTGGTTCTCTAAAATTGTCAAAGAAAAAAGTGATTAGGAGTCCTATTAATTCGTTCTAATTTTATTAGCATCAAAAGGACCAAATCAATGACTATCGCGTTAAAAACGATGCGTACATCTCACACAAGTCTTGATTTTGGGAGACCTTCTTATTGTTTCATTGGTTCTCTCAAATTGTCAAAGAAAGAGGTGATTATGAGTCCTATGACTTCATTCTAGTTTGATTAGCATCAAAAGGAGCAATCCTATGACTAGTGCATTCAAAATGATCCGTACATCTCACACAAGTCTTCATTTTGGGAAACCTTCGTATTGTTTGATTAGTTCTCTCAAATTGTTAAAATATAGGTGATATGAGTCCTATTACTTCATTCTAGTTGAAATTAGCATCAAAATGAGCAATCCCATCAATATCGCGTCCAAAACGATGCGTAGATATCACACAAGTCTTCATTATGGGAGACCTTCATATTGTTTCATTGGTTATTTCGAATTTACAAAGAAAGATGTGATTAAGAGACTGTGTTACTTCGTTTTAGTTTGATTAGCATTAAAAAGGAGAAACCCATGACTATCGCATCCAAAACCATGCGTACATCTCACACAATTCTTCATTTAGGGAGACCTTCTTATTATTTCATTGGTTCTCTCAAATTGTCAAAGAAAGAGGTGATTATGAGTCCTATGACTTTTTTCTAGTTTGATTAGCATCAAAAGGAGCAATCCTATCACTAGTGCATTCAAAACGTTCCGTACATCTTACACAAGTTTTCATTTCGGGAAACCTTCTTATTATTTAATTAGTTCTCTCAAATTATTAAAATATAGGTGATTATGTACTTCATTCTAGTTGGAATTAGCATCAAAAGGAGCAATCCCATCACTATCGCGTCCAAAACGATGCGTAGATCTCACACAAGTCTTCATTTAAGGAGACCTTCATATTGTTTCATTGGTTGTTTCGATTTACAAAGAAAGAGGTGATTAAGAGGCTGTGTTACTTCGTTCTAGTTTGATTAACGTCAAAAAAGAGAAACCCATGACAATCTCGTCCAAATCCATGCGTACATCTCACACAAGTCTTTATTTAGGGAGACCTTCTTATTGTTTCATTAGTTATCTCAAATTGTCAAATTATAGGTGATTATGAGTCCTATTACTTCGTTCTAGTTGAAATTAGCATCAAAAGGGGCAATCGCATCACTATCGCGTCCAAAACGATGCGTAGATCTCGCACAAGTGAAGTTTAGGGTGACCTTCATATTGTTTCATTGCTGGTTTCAAATTTACAAAGAAAGAGGTGATTAAGAGTTGTATTACTTCGTTCTAGTTTGATTAGCGTCGAAAGGAGAAACCCATGACTATCGCGTCCAAAACCATGCGTACATCTCACACAAGTCTTCATTTAGGGAGACCTTCTTATTGTTTCATTGGTTCTCTAAAATTGTCAAACAAAGAGGTGATTAGCAGTCCTATTAATTCGTTCTAATTTGATAGCATCAAAAGGACCAAATCAATGACAATCGCGTTAAAAACGATGCGTACATCTCACACAAGTCTTGATTTATGGAGACCTTCTTATTGTTTAATTGGTTCTCTCAAATTATAAAAGAAACAGGTGATTATGAGTCCTATGATTTCGATCTAGTTTGATTAGCATCAAAAGGAGCAATCCAATCACTAGTGCATTCAAAACGATCCGTACATCTCACACAACTCTTCATTTAGAGAGACCTTCTTATTGTTTGATTAGTTCTCTCAAATTGTTAAAATATAGGTGATTATGAGTCCTATTACTTCATTCTAGTTGAAATTAGAATCAAAAGAAGCAATCCCATCACTATCGCGTCCAAAACGATGCGTAGATCTCACACATGTCTTCATTTAGGGAGACCTTCATATTGTTTCATTGGTTGTTTCGAATTTACAAAGAAAGAGGTGATTAAGAGTTGTATTACTTCGTTCTAGTTTGATTAGCGTCAAAAGTAGAAACTCATAACTATCGCGTTCAAAATCATGCGTACATCTCACACAAGTCTTCATTTAGGGAGGTCTTCTTATTGTTTCATTGGTTCTCTAAAATTGTCAAAGAAAGAGTTGATTAGGAGTCCTATTAATTCGTTCTAATTTATTAGCATCAAAACGACCAAATCAATGATTATCGCGTTAAAAACGATACGTACATCTCACACAAGTCTTGATTTTGGGAGACCTTCTTATTGTTTGATTGGTTCTCTCAAATTGTAAAAGAAAGAGGTGATTATGAATCCTATGACTTCGTTCTAGTTTAATTAGCATCAAAAGGAGTAATCCTATCACTAGTGCATTCAAAACGATCCGTACATTTCACACAACTCTTCATTTAGGAAGACCTTCTTATTGTTTGATTAGTTCTCTCAAATTGTCAAAATATAGGTGATTATCAGTCCTATTACTTCGTTCTAGTTGAAATTAGCATCAAAAGGAGCAATCCCATCACTATCGCGTCCAAAACGATGCGTATATCTCACACAAGTCTTCATTCAGGGAGACCTTCATATTATTTCATTGGTTGTTTCGAATTTACAAAGAAAGAGGTGATTAAGAGTTGTATTACTTCGTTATAGTTTGATTAGCGACAAATGTAGAAATCCATGACTATCGCGTCCAAAACCAAGCGTACATCTCACACAAGTCTTCATTTAGGTAGACCTTCGTATTGTTTCATTGGTTGTTTCGAATTTACAAAGAAAGAGGTGATTAAGAGTTGTATTACTTCGTTCTAGTTTGATTAGCATCAAAAGGAGAAACCCATGACTATCGCGTCCAAAACCATGCGTACATCTCATACAAGTCTTCATTTAGGGAGACCTTCTTATTGTTTAATTGGTTCTCTAAAATTGTCAAAGAAAAAAGTGATTAGGAGTCCTATTAATTCGTTCTAATTTTATTAGCATCAAAAGGACCAAATCAATGACTATCGCGTTAAAAACGATGCGTACATCTCACACAAGTCTTGATTTTGGGAGACCTTCTTATTGTTTCATTGGTTCTCTCAAATTGTCAAAGAAAGAGGTGATTATGAGTCCTATGACTTCATTCTAGTTTGATTAGCATCAAAAGGAGCAATCCTATGACTAGTGCATTCAAAATGATCCGTACATCTCACACAAGTCTTCATTTTGGGAAACCTTCGTATTGTTTGATTAGTTCTCTCAAATTGTTAAAATATAGGTGATATGAGTCCTATTACTTCATTCTAGTTGAAATTAGCATCAAAATGAGCAATCCCATCAATATCGCGTCCAAAACGATGCGTAGATATCACACAAGTCTTCATTATGGGAGACCTTCATATTGTTTCATTGGTTATTTCGAATTTACAAAGAAAGATGTGATTAAGAGACTGTGTTACTTCGTTTTAGTTTGATTAGCATTAAAAAGGAGAAACCCATGACTATCGCATCCAAAACCATGCGTACATCTCACACAATTCTTCATTTAGGGAGACCTTCTTATTATTTCATTGGTTCTCTCAAATTGTCAAAGAAAGAGGTGATTATGAGTCCTATGACTTTTTTCTAGTTTGATTAGCATCAAAAGGAGCAATCCTATCACTAGTGCATTCAAAACGTTCCGTACATCTTACACAAGTTTTCATTTCGGGAAACCTTCTTATTATTTAATTAGTTCTCTCAAATTATTAAAATATAGGTGATTATGTACTTCATTCTAGTTGGAATTAGCATCAAAAGGAGCAATCCCATCACTATCGCGTCCAAAACGATGCGTAGATCTCACACAAGTCTTCATTTAAGGAGACCTTCATATTGTTTCATTGGTTGTTTCGATTTACAAAGAAAGAGGTGATTAAGAGGCTATGTTACTTCGTTCTAGTTTGATTAACGTCAAAAAAGAGAAACCCATGACAATCTCGTCCAAATCCATGCGTACATCTCACACAAGTCTTTATTTAGGGAGACCTTCTTATTGTTTCATTAGTTATCTCAAATTGTCAAATTATAGGTGATTATGAGTCCTATTACTTCGTTCTAGTTGAAATTAGCATCAAAAGGGGCAATCGCATCACTATCGCGTCCAAAACGATGCGTAGATCTCGCACAAGTGAAGTTTAGGGTGACCTTCATATTGTTTCATTGCTGGTTTCAAATTTACAAAGAAAGAGGTGATTAAGAGTTGTATTACTTCGTTCTAGTTTGATTAGCGTCGAAAGGAGAAACCCATGACTATCGCGTCCAAAACCATGCGTACATCTCACACAAGTCTTCATTTAGGGAGACCTTCTTATTGTTTCATTGGTTCTCTAAAATTGTCAAACAAAGAGGTGATTAGCAGTCCTATTAATTCGTTCTAATTTGATAGCATCAAAAGGACCAAATCAATGACAATCGCGTTAAAAACGATGCGTACATCTCACACAAGTCTTGATTTATGGAGACCTTCTTATTGTTTAATTGGTTCTCTCAAATTATAAAAGAAACAGGTGATTATGAGTCCTATGATTTCGATCTAGTTTGATTAGCATCAAAAGGAGCAATCCAATCACTAGTGCATTCAAAACGATCCGTACATCTCACACAACTCTTCATTTAGAGAGACCTTCTTATTGTTTGATTAGTTCTCTCAAATTGTTAAAATATAGGTGATTATGAGTCCTATTACTTCATTCTAGTTGAAATTAGAATCAAAAGAAGTAATCCCATCACTATCGCGTCCAAAACGATGCGTAGATCTCACACATGTCTTCATTTAGGGAGACCTTCATATTGTTTCATTGGTTGTTTCGAATTTACAAAGAAAGAGGTGATTAAGAGTTGTATTACTTCGTTCTAGTTTGATTAGCGTCAAAAGTAGAAACTCATAACTATCGCGTTCAAAATCATGCGTACATCTCACACAAGTCTTCATTTAGGGAGGTCTTCTTATTGTTTCATTGGTTCTCTAAAATTGTCAAAGAAAGAGTTGATTAGGAGTCCTATTAATTCGTTCTAATTTATTAGCATCAAAACGACCAAATCAATGATTATCGCGTTAAAAACGATACGTACATCTCACACAAGTCTTGATTTTGGGAGACCTTCTTATTGTTTGATTGGTTCTCTCAAATTGTAAAAGAAAGAGGTGATTATGAATCCTATGACTTCGTTCTAGTTTAATTAGCATCAAAAGGAGTAATCCTATCACTAGTGCATTCAAAACGATCCGTACATTTCACACAACTCTTCATTTAGGAAGACCTTCTTATTGTTTGATTAGTTCTCTCAAATTGTCAAAATATAGGTGATTATCAGTCCTATTACTTCGTTCTAGTTGAAATTAGCATCAAAAGGAGCAATCCCATCACTATCGCGTCCAAAACGATGCGTATATCTCACACAAGTCTTCATTCAGGGAGACCTTCATATTATTTCATTGGTTGTTTCGAATTTACAAAGAAAGAGGTGATTAAGAGTTGTATTACTTCGTTATAGTTTGATTAGCGACAAATGTAGAAATCCATGACTATCGCGTCCAAAACCAAGCGTACATCTCACACAAGTCTTCATTTAGGTAGACCTTCGTATTGTTTCATTGGTTGTTTCGAATTTACAAAGAAAGAGGTGATTAAGAGTTGTATTACTTCGTTCTAGTTTGATTAGCATCAAAAGGAGAAACCCATGACTATCGCGTCCAAAACCATGCGTACATCTCATACAAGTCTTCATTTAGGGAGACCTTCTTATTGTTTAATTGGTTCTCTAAAATTGTCAAAGAAAAAAGTGATTAGGAGTCCTATTAATTCGTTCTAATTTTATTAGCATCAAAAGGACCAAATCAATGACTATCGCGTTAAAAACGATGCGTACATCTCACACAAGTCTTGATTTTGGGAGACCTTCTTATTGTTTCATTGGTTCTCTCAAATTGTCAAAGAAAGAGGTGATTATGAGTCCTATGACTTCATTCTAGTTTGATTAGCATCAAAAGGAGCAATCCTATGACTAGTGCATTCAAAATGATCCGTACATCTCACACAAGTCTTCATTTTGGGAAACCTTCGTATTGTTTGATTAGTTATCTCAAATTGTTAAAATATAGGTGATATGAGTCCTATTACTTCATTCTAGTTGAAATTAGCATCAAAATGAGCAATCCCATCAATATCGCGTCCAAAACGATGCGTAGATATCACACAAGTCTTCATTATGGGAGACCTTCATATTGTTTCATTGGTTATTTCGAATTTACAAAGAAAGATGTGATTAAGAGACTGTGTTACTTCGTTTTAGTTTGATTAGCATTAAAAAGGAGAAACCCATGACTATCGCATCCAAAACCATGCGTACATCTCACACAATTCTTCATTTAGGGAGACCTTCTTATTATTTCATTGGTTCTCTCAAATTGTCAAAGAAAGAGGTGATTATGAGTCCTATGACTTTTTTCTAGTTTGATTAGCATCAAAAGGAGCAATCCTATCACTAGTGCATTCAAAACGTTCCGTACATCTTACACAAGTTTTCATTTCGGGAAACCTTCTTATTATTTTATTAGTTCTCTCAAATTATTAAAATATAGGTGATTATGTACTTCATTCTAGTTGGAATTAGCATCAAAAGGAGCAATCCCATCACTATCGCGTCCAAAACGATGCGTAGATCTCACACAAGTCTTCATTTAAGGAGACCTTCATATTGTTTCATTGGTTGTTTCGATTTACAAAGAAAGAGGTGATTAAGAGGCTGTGTTACTTCGTTCTAGTTTGATTAACGTCAAAAAAGAGAAACCCATGACAATCTCGTCCAAATCCATGCGTACATCTCACACAAGTCTTTATTTAGGGAGACCTTCTTATTGTTTCATTAGTTATCTCAAATTGTCAAATTATAGGTGATTATGAGTCCTATTACTTCGTTCTAGTTGAAATTAGAATCAAAAGGAGCAATCGGATCACTATCGCGTCCAAAACGATGCGTAGATCTCGCACAAGAGAAGTTTAGGGTGACCTTCATATTGTTTCATTGCTGGTTTCAAATTTAGAAAGAAAGAGCTGATTAAGAGTTGTATTACTTCGTTCTAGTTTGATTAGCGTCGAAAGGAAAAACCCATGACTATCGCGTCCAAAACCATGCGTACATCTCACACAAGTCTTCATTTAGGGAGACCTTCTTATTGCTTCATTGGTTCTCTAAAATTGTCAAACAAAGAGGTGATTAGCAGTCCTATTAATTCGTTCTAATTTGATAGCATCAAAAGGACCAAATCAATGACTATCGCGTTAAAAACGATGCGTACATCTCACACAAGTCTTGATTTATGGAGACCTTCTTATTGTTTAATTGGTTCTCTCAAATTGTAAAAGAAAGAGGTGATTATGAGTCCTATGATTTCGATCTAGTTTGATTAGCATCAAAAGGAGCAATCCAATCACTAGTGCATTCAAAACGATCCGAACATCTCACACAACTCTTCATTTAGAGAGACCTTCTTATTGTTTGATTAGTTCTCTCAAATTGTTAAAATATAGGTGATTATGAGTCCTATTACTTCATTCTAGTTGAAATTAGAATCAAAAGGAGCAATCCCATCACTATCGCGTCCAAAACGATGCGTAGATCTCACACAAGTCTTCATTTAGGGAGACCTTCATATTGTTTCATTGGTTGTTTCGAATTTACAAAGAAAGAGGTGATTAAGAGTTGTATTACTTCGTTCTAGTTTGATTAGCGTCAAAAGTAGAAACTCATAACTATCGCGTTCAAAATCATGCGTACATCTCACACAAGTCTTCATTTAGGGAGATCTTCTTATTGTTTCATTGTTCTCTAAAATTGTCAAAGAAAGAGTTGATTAGGAGTCCTATTAATTCATTCTAATTTATTAGCATCAAAACGACCAAATCAATGATTATCGCGTTAAAAACGATACGTACATCTCACACAAGTCTTGATTTTGGGAGACCTTCTTATTGTTTGATTGGTTCTCTCAAATTGTCAAAGAAAGAGGTTATTATGAGTCCTATGACTTCGTTCTAGTTTAATTAGCATCAAAAGGAGTAATCCTATCACTAGTGCATTCAAAACGATCCGTACATTTCACACAACTCTTCATTTAGGAAGACCTTCTTATTGTTTGATTAGATCTCTCAAATTGTCAAAATATAGGTGATTATCAGTCCTATTACTTCGTTCTAGTTGAAATTAGCATCAAAAGGAGCAATCCCATCACTATCGCGTCCAAAACGATGCGTAGATCTCACACAATTCTTCATTTAGGGAGACCTTCATATTGTTTCATTGGTTGTTTCGAATTTACAAAGAAAGAGGTGATTAAGAGATTGTGTTACTTCGTTCTAGTTTGATTAGCGTTAAAAAGGAGAAACCCATGACTATCGTGTCCAAAACTATGCGTACATCTCACACAAGTCTTTATTTACGGAGACCATCTTATTATTTCATTAGTTCTCTCAAATTGTCAAAATATAGGTGATTATGAGTCCTATTACTTAGTTCTAGTGGAAATTAGCATCAAAAGGAGCAATCACATCACTATCGCTTCCAAAACGATGCGTAGATCTCACGCAAGTCTTCATTTAGGGAGACCTTCATATTGTTTCATTGGTTGTTTCGAATTTACAAAGAAAGAGCTGATTAAGAGTTGTAATACTTCGTTATAGTTTGATTAGCGACAAAAGTAGAAATCCATGACTATCGCGTCCAAAACCAAGCGTACATCTCACACAAGTCTTCATTTAGGTAGACCTTCATATTGTTTCATTGGTTGTTTCGAATTTACAAAGAAAGAGGTGATTAAGAGTTGTATTACTTCGTTCTAGTTTGATTAGCGTCAAAAGGAGAAACCCATGACTATCGCGTCCAAAACCATGCGTACATCTCACACAAGTCTTCATTTAGGGAGACCTTCTTATTGTTTAATTGGTTCTCTAAAATTGTCAAAGAAAAAAGTGATTAGGAGTTCTATTAATTCGTTCTAATTTTATTAGCATCAAAAGGACCAAATCAATGACTATCGCGTTAAAAACGATGCGTACATCTCACACAAGTCTTGATTTAGGGAGACCTTCTTATTGTTTCATTGGTTCTCTCAAATTGTCAAAGAAAGAGGTGATTATGAGTCCTTTGACTTCATTCTAGTTTGATTTGCATCAAAAGGAGCAATCCTATGACTAGTGCATTCAAAATGATTCGTACATCTCACAGAAGTCTTCATTTTGGGAAACCTTCGTATTGTTTGATTAGTTCTCTCAAATTGTTAAAATATAGGTGATATGAGTCCAATTACTTCATTCTAGTTGAAATTAGCATCAAAAGGAGCAATCCCATCACTATCGCGTCCAAAACGATGCGTAGATCTCACACAAGTCTTCATTTTGGGAGACCTTCTTATTGTTTCATTGGTTATTTCGAATTTACAAAGAAAGATGTGATTAAGAGACTGTGTTACTTCGTTTTAGTTTGATTAGCATTAAAAAGGAGAAACTCATGACTATCGCGTCCAAAATCATGCGTACATCCCACACAATTCTTCATTTAGGGAGACCTTCTTATTGTTTCATTGGATCTCTCAAATTGTCAAAGAAAGAGGTGATTATGAGTCCTATGACTTCTTTCTACGATTAGCATCAAAAGGAGCAATCCTATCACTAGTGCATTCAAAACATTCCGTACATCTTACGCAAGTTTTCATTTCGGGAAACCTTCTTATTATTTAATTAGTTCTCTCAAATTATTAAAATATAGGTGATTATGTATTTCATTCTAGTTGGAATTAGCATCAAAAGGAGCAATCCCATCACTATCGCGTCCAAAACGATGCGTAGATCTCACACAAGTCTTCATTTAGGGAGACCTTCATATTGTTTCATTGGTTGTTTCGAATTTACAAAGAAAGAGGTGATTAAGAGACTGTGTTACTTCGTTCTAGTTTGATTAACGTCAAAAAAGAGAAACCCATGACAATCTCGTCCAAATCCATGCGTACATCTCACACAAGTCTTTATTTAGGGAGACCTTCTTATTGTTGTTGGGTTTGTACGAAATCGTGATGCAATCAAATTGCAAAAATTAGCGGAAGCATGGTATATCAGAGTTTAAAAATTTCTACAAAACCATTACCCGGATCATCCTTTATGCAAATTATTAATTTAAAACGATAAATAAGAAGTTATGGAATCATACCCTTGTAGAACGAAGCTTCCACAGGTACTAGTTCAACTCCTTGTTCTTCGTGATCTCCTTGAATTTCCGGGTTAGATTCCTTCCTTTGATCAACGTTAGCCACCCAAGTGTTTGGCCTCTAGAGGTGATCCACCAAGGAAGATGAATTATCAAGAAGGAGGGTGTTTGGCTTAACCTTAGTTTTCTATCCTCTATAGAAAAGGAGTACTCTCCAACAATTGGAATTACATCATCTAATATCTATTATAAGACTTCTCTTATATAGACATTGGTCAACCCTTCTAATCCTATTAGACATGGGATTTCTTTTAATTAATTAAACTCCTTTAATTAATTTAGGCTTCCCACCACATGAGAATAATTAATTAAATTTATTTAATTAATTTGTCTCCTAATCTTATTAGGAATAAATGAGAGTACTAAATATTAAATTAATTACTAAACTCCTTTAGAAATTAAAATAATAATAATTATAATAATATTAATAAGACTCCTCTTATTAATTTATATTTAATATTTCCAAAATATTAAATAATAAACATTAAGCTATTTAATTTATTCTATCACCATAGATTAAATTAATTATACTTAATGCATTATTACGATTATGCCATTACCTTCTTAAATAATTATTCTTCCTTTTATGGTGTGACCCTTTAGGTTCTCCATATTAAACCGGTTGTGAATAAATCAATTAAAACAATTTTAATCTTATTTAAATAAATAAATTAAACTAATAATTTATTTAAATAAATAATATTTATTCTACAATAGGGATAAGCCTCCCTAGCGATCAACGACTTTCCAGATAATATAGATTTCAACATTAATCATAAAAGAACCTGTGAGTTAATAGTTACCATACAATTCAATCCTTCCACCATACAATGTCCCAATTAAATATAAGACATGGATTTACTGTCAAGTCTTATTTTATTTAATTATATGTATTTCGATTAGAAAATGCACAACTCCAAATAATGCAAATTAAAAACTCCTTTCTAATTTCATTTCACCTTGGCCAAGGATTCCTGGGTTGTCATTTAACGAATCACATAGGACATATCTCCTCTTTTACTAGAGGTGGTATATTCTTTATTGATCATTCATTATCTCCATATATAACTCACTATACCCAAGCATACCCTATATATGCCTTAAAAGGTCTTAAGGAATAAGTCAAAGTATAATTTGTTACATACAAGATACTATGATGATCTCAAGTCCAAGGATCACTTGTACTACTATCACATTAGGAATTCCTATTGACAGGCGAGTAAAACTCCATTAGGTATTCCATAGCGAATCACGTTCAGTGAACTTATTCTCCAATAAGCACCTACATACTTGCTTTAGTGTCTCCACACAAATGATCATGAGATCAATCATCCTCATCCAATGAGCAAGCAACATATGTACCAATCTATCCGGATTTACTAATCCCCTTTTTAGTAATCCCACGATTGGGAACTATTTTAGTTTTAGAGCTTTCTAAGAATTTAGATCTCATTAGCATGATCATCATCATGATTCTAAAAGCATTGCTTAAAACTATGGGTTATTTACATATTATAAAAACAGCACCATGTAGATAATTAAATGCCTTTAATAAATGAATATTTTTTTTAATAAATAAATAAGATTGTTTACAAAGTACATGCTTTATCATCATACATGATTGGCTTGTATGCACACTACTATCAATCTCCCACTTGCACTAAAGCCAATCGCCATGGTATCTCATACCCAACTTCTCTAAGTGACGATCAAACTGCTGTTGTGTTAAAGCTTTAGTTAATGGATCTGCAATGTTGTCTTGAGAGTCTACACTCTCCTCTTTCAATGATTTCTTTAATCAAAGTGCCGCAACACATGTTTAGATTCAAGATGAGACTTAGGAACTATTCCTAGTTCTGTAATGAACTTTTCATCTAAAACATCAACTTGCAGCTTCACTTACAGTTATATACTCTGCCTCTGTCACTGAATCAGCAACTGTTTGCTGCTTGGAACTCTTCCAACTCACTACGCCTCCGTTCAAGGTAAAAACATATCCCGAAACAGATTTACTGTCATCTTGGTCCGTTTGAAAACTTGAGTCTGTGAAGCCCTCGAGTTTTAATTCAGACCCACCGTAGACAAGAAAAATATCTTTAGTCCTTCTCAAGTACTTTAGGATATTCTTCACTGCCTTCCAGTGCTCTTCTCCAGGATTCGACTGGTATCTGCTCGTTACACTAAGTGCATGAGCAACATCCGGTCTAGTACATATCATACCGTACATGATAGATCCTATTGCAGAAGCATAAGGGATCTTACTCATACGGTCTCTCTCCTCAGGTGTCTTTGGGGCCTGTTTCTTGGAGAGATGTATTCCATGTCTCATCAGCATGAGACCTCTTTTGGAATCTTCCATGCTAAATCTCTTTAGCATTGCATCAATGTACGTTCCTTGGGATAAACCAAGCATCCTTTTAGATCTATCTCTATAGATCTTTATCCCCAAAATATAGGATGCTTCTCCCAAGTCCTTCATGGAGAAGTGTTTAGATAACCAGATTTTAATCGATTGTAGCATAGGAATGTCATTCCCTATCAGTAATATATCATCAACATATAATACAAGGAATGAAATTGCGCTCCCACTAACCTTCTTGTACACACATGGTTCATCGTCATTTTTGATAAAATCAAACTTTTTGATTGTCTCATCAAAACGAATGTTCCATCTACGAGAAGCTTGCTTCAATCCATAAATGGATCGTTGCAGCTTACAGACTTGATTTATTCCAACCTTTGAAACAAATCCCTCTGGCTGTGTCATATACACATCCTCCTCAAGTTTTCCATTGAGGAAGGCCGTTTTCACGTCCATCTGCCAGATCTCATAGTCGTTATAAGCTGCAATCGCAAGCAAAATCCGAATGGACTTGAGCATAGCTACTGGTGAAAAGGTTTCATCATAATCAACTCCTTGTCTTTGTTTGAAACCTTTTGCAACCAGTCGGGCCTTATAGGTCTCCACCTTGCCGTCCGCTCCAGTCTTTCTTTTAAAGACCCATTTACACCCAATAGGCTTAATGCCTTCAGGTGGTGAAACCAAAGTCCATACTTTGTTTTCATACATGGAGTCCATTTCGGATTTCATGGCTTCAAGCCATTTCCCCGAGTCTTTATTACTCATGGCCTGTTCGTAATTCAATGGATCATCATCATTCATGATGTGTACCTCATCGTCATCCTCTATAACGAATCCATACCTCTCAGGTATCTTCGGTACTCTCCCAGATTTACGAACAGGGTGTGGTATAGTAGGTTCTTCTACTTGGTCAGGTACCTGACTTTGATCCGTGGTAATTTGTGGTTCTTGAACTTCTTCAAGATATATCTTACTCCCACTGACCCCTTCATGGATAAACTCCTTTTCCAAGAAGGCAGCATGTTTCGCAACAAACACCTTTTGATCAGTTAGATGATAGAAATAATACCCTATAGTTTCTTTAGGGTATCCCGCAAATCTACACTTTTCGGATTTAGTCTGTAGATTATCATGTTCAAACTTTTTGACATAAGCTGGACAACCCCAAGTCTTAACATGCTTAAGATTTGGTTTCCTCCCCTTCCACATCTCATATGGAGTCTTTGGGGCGGATTTGGTAGGTACCTTGTTAAGTAGGTATGCAGCCGTTTCTAGGGCATATCCCCAGAAGGAAATTGGAAGGTCGGTAAAACTCATCATGGATCGAACCATGTCTAACAGTATTCGATTTCTCCTTTCAGATACTCCATTTAACTGTGGTGTACCTGGAGGAGTCCATTGTGAGATTATACCATTTTCTTTGAGACAATAGAGAAACTCACCGCTTAAGTATTCTCCGCCTCGATCTGATCGAAGTATCTTTATACTCTTGCCCGTTTGTTTCTCTACTTCACTTCTGAACTCTTTGAACTTTTCAAATGATTCTGACTTGTATTTCATTAAATACACATATCCAAATCTTGAGTGATCATCAGTGAAAGTAATAAAATAAGAATACCCACCCCGTGCACTTGTTGTCATAGGCCCACAAACGTCTGTGTGAATCAATGTCAACAACTCTGTAACTCTTTCTCCTCTTCCACTAAAAGGAGATTTAGTCATTTTACCCATGAGACAAGATTCACAAGTTGGATATGATTCATAATCGGATAGCTCGAGGAGCCCATCTTTATGCAACTTGGATAATCTTGTTTCATTGATATGACCGAGTCTACAGTGCCACATGTAGGTATAATTAATATCATCTCTTTTCCTTTTCTTAGTTTGTTTAATTTGAAATATATTTTCTTGTAAGTCAAGTGTATAAAGTCCATTTCGCAAATTTCCAATACCATATAAAACATCGTCTTTATAAATAGAACAACTATTGTTCTTTATAACAACGTTAAATCCTTCCATATCCAATACAGAAATTGAAATAATGTTTTTAATAATATTCGGAACATAATAACAATTATTAAGATAAATGGATTTGCCCGAAGGCATTGCTAAATAATAAGTTCCTACAGCTAATGCAGCAACCTTTGCTCCATTCCCTACTCGTAGGATCACCTCATCATTGTTTAGCTTTCTACTTCTGACCAGTCCCTTCACATTATTACATATGTGAGAACCACAGCCGGTATCCAATACCCAAGTAGAATTTTGACTTTCTGAAAAATTAATTTCAATCATGAACAAACCTTGATTGGAAGTCGAAGCTTCTCCAAGCTTCTTGTCTGCCAGAAACTTCTTGCAGTTTTTCTTCCAATGACCCGGCTCGTTGCAATGGAAGCACATTCCTTTGCTAGCTGGATCAGATTTCTTTTGTTCCTTTATGTTCACCTTGCCCTTGGTCATCCGAGATCGGAAGAGCTCCTTAGATATCTCATATCTAGCAGTCCTACTTTGTTCACCATACAACTCCTTGAGGTGAATCAACATAGTAGGAGCATCCATGTTTTCTTGCTGACGCTGAAACTCGTTATTCATGGATGCGAGCATGATGCATTGAGCTGCAGATGCATCATCTTGCCACTTTACAATGGTGGCAATCTCTTCCTCAGAGGTTGTTTCTGGAACAGTTCCAGGGACATGTGAGTTTAGGACATAAGAAATCTTTTCAGCAGTGAGAACTATTCTCAGATTTCTTAGCCAGTCCGTATAATTCGGCCCGGTAAGCTTATTAGCATCAAGTATGTTTCGCAGTGAAATTAGTGATTTTGACATTTTTAAAATTCTGCATGTGAAAAACAACATTTTAGCAAACATTCATTTTATTAATTTTGCATACCAAAATAAATTTAGGTCTTTATTTTAAATTGGTATCTCCCACTATTTTTATCAAACTATATTACCCTCACTTATATAGTTCGGCAACATCTAATTAAAAATTTGCTAGTGAGAATAAGAATCCCATTTCAAATGTATATAACCTTGTGGATAGCACAACAAGCGATATACAAATAAATAGGTAGACAACTCTTGTCAATTACATCACCATGTAATTCCTTTTATTTTGCCTCTTAAATCATAATGGTCAAGTGTGTGCACATCCGAACTAAAATAATTTAAGTTAAGTCCAGCCTAGCACTTTCATAAATTCAAAAAAGAAAAATGTTCGTCCTTGTGGATAGCACAACAAGACTAGATCGTTCAATTTTCTTGATAAGCATCAAATGTGATTAATTAACATCTTAAATACGCAATACTCGCCTTGTGGATAGCACAACAAGCTCATATTAAATATCTAATACTCTATTAATTTATCATGCTAGAAGGCGACGTTCGATATTCCAAATATCATTTGAACGCTTCGGACTTAATATTATTTCTTTGAGGGGTTTGTTATTATTTGTCTCATCTTGTTTAGCGCGCATGCACATATATATATAAAATACGCGTCATTTTATTAAACATGCGAAGCATGTTTGCATAAAATATAATATATATAATATTTAGCATGCAATATAGAATATTATATTCTACCCGGATTGATTATGGACTTTTATTCTAGTTTGGTTCACTAGAGCCACCAAGTGAACCAAAAGGTCAAACCTAGGAGTGCAAGAATTTAAATTTAAATATAACTATTACATTTAAACTCGGGCTCCATACAAACGGGTCTTCACGCGCTCCTTGCTCCTTGGTCTCCAATTTCTTCAAGATAATTCTAACTATTCTTATTACATTAAACTATTTAATTTAAATAGAAACCTTGATCAACAGTCAAGGGGAAGTACATAGGAAGGAGATAGAATTTTACATCAAGAAAAAAAAAATTAGAGAAGACGAGGTACGCAGACCCCATTTAATAAAACCCATTCATTCAAGCATTCAACTAAAATAAAATCCAATCACATTGGTCAAATAGTCCATAATCAATCTCCATTTATTTTCATACATATCACCATATATATCAATAAATAAATATTCATCTCATGAATTAAAACATTCCATATATATATGAGTATCATTTAATGGGCAATTTTAAATTGCATGAAATCCAATTTCAAGATTAAAATAAACTCTTTATTTTAATTATAAAATTATTTAGAATATAATATATAAATATATCATATTTATTTTTTTTTAAAAAAAGTCACCTTCTTTTATTAAAAGAGTCCTGCAGGTTTATTAAAAAAGTCCTTTCCTGATGGGTCACCTTCTTTTTGGAGTAAGAAAGAGACAACACATTTTCTTTGCAGAATTCAAGATTAGCACCCAAAAAAAAAATTGTGATTCGTCCCAAAAAAAGTCTTTTTTTTTCTTCTTAAAAATATAATTTATACAATAAAATTATGCCCAATAAATTATTTTAAATACATACCCATATGTATATGAAATCAAAAATAAATTAATAATTGCATAAAGATTTGGCTTTGATACCACTGTTGGGTTTGTACGAAATCGTGATGCAATCAAATTGCAAAATTAGCGGAAGCATGGTATATCAGAGTTTAAAAATTTCTACAAAACCATTACCCGGATCATCCTTTATGCAAATTATTAATTTAAAACGATAAATAAGAAGTTATGGAATCATACCCTTGTAGAACGAAGCTTCCACAGGTACTAGTTCAACTCCTTGTTCTTCGTGATCTCCTTGAATTTCCGGGTTAGATTCCTTCCTTTGATCAACGTTAGCCACCCAAGTGTTTGGCCTCTAGAGGTGATCCACCAAGGAAGATGAATTATCAAGAAGGAGGGTGTTTGGCTTAACCTTAGTTTTCTATCCTCTATAGAAAAGGAGTACTCTCCAACAATTGGAATTACATCATCTAATATCTATTATAAGACTTCTCTTATATAGACATTGGTCAACCCTTCTAATCCTATTAGACATGGGATTTCTTTTAATTAATTAAACTCCTTTAATTAATTTAGGCTTCCCACCACATGAGAATAATTAATTAAATTTATTTAATTAATTTGTCTCCTAATCTTATTAGGAATAAATGAGAGTACTAAATATTAAATTAATTACTAAACTCCTTTAGAAATTAAAATAATAATAATTATAATAATATTAATAAGACTCCTCTTATTAATTTATATTTAATATTTCCAAAATATTAAATAATAAACATTAAGCTATTTAATTTATTCTATCACCATAGATTAAATTAATTATACTTAATGCATTATTACGATTATGCCATTACCTTCTTAAATAATTATTCTTCCTTTTATGGTGTGACCCTTTAGGTTCTCCATATTAAACCGGTTGTGAATAAATCAATTAAACAATTTTAATCTTATTTAAATAAATAAATTAAACTAATAATTTATTTAAATAAATAATATTTATTCTACAATAGGGATAAGCCTCCCTAGCGATCAACGACTTTCCAGATAATATAGATTTCAACATTAATCATAAAAGAACCTGTGAGTTAATAGTTACCATACAATTCAATCCTTCCACCATACAATGTCCCAATTAAATATAAGACATGGATTTACTGTCAAGTCTTATTTTATTTAATTATATGTATTTCGATTAGAAAATGCACAACTCCAAATAATGCAAATTAAAACTCCTTTCTAATTTCATTTCACCTTGGCCAAGGATTCCTGGGTTGTCATTTAACGAATCACATAGGACATATCTCCTCTTTTACTAGAGGTGGTATATTCTTTATTGATCATTCATTATCTCCATATATAACTCACTATACCCAAGCATACCCTATATATGCCTTAAAAGGTCTTAAGGAATAAGTCAAAGTATAATTTGTTACATACAAGATACTATGATGATCTCAAGTCCAAGGATCACTTGTACTACTATCACATTAGGAATTCCTATTGACAGGCGAGTAAAACTCCATTAGGTATTCCATAGCGAATCACGTTCAGTGAACTTATTCTCCAATAAGCACCTACATACTTGCTTTAGTGTCTCCACACAAATGATCATGAGATCAATCATCCTCATCCAATGAGCAAGCAACATATGTACCAATCTATCCGGATTTACTAATCCCCTTTTTAGTAATCCCACGATTGGGAACTATTTTAGTTTTAGAGCTTTCTAAGAATTTAGATCTCATTAGCATGATCATCATCATGATTCTAAAAGCATTGCTTAAAACTATGGGTTATTTACATATTATAAAAACAGCACCATGTAGATAATTAAATGCCTTTAATAAATGAATATTTTTTTTAATAAATAAATAAGATTGTTTACAAAGTACATGCTTTATCATCATACATGATTGGCTTGTATGCACACTACTATCAATTGTTTCATTAGTTATCTCAAATTGTCAAATTATAGGTGATTATGAGTCCTATTACTTCGTTCTAGTTGAAATTAGCATCAAAAGGGGCAATCGCATCACTATCGCGTCCAAAACGATGCGTAGATCTCGCACAAGTGAAGTTTAGGGTGACCTTCATATTGTTTCATTGCTGGTTTCAAATTTACAAAGAAAGAGGTGATTAAGAGTTGTATTACTTCGTTCTAGTTTGATTAGCGTCGAAAGGAGAAACCCATGACTATCGCGTCCAAAACCATGCGTACATCTCACACAAGTCTTCATTTAGGGAGACCTTCTTATTGTTTCATTGGTTCTCTAAAATTGTCAAACAAAGAGGTGATTAGCAGTCCTATTAATTCGTTCTAATTTGATAGCATCAAAAG